>QGSO01000387.1:180565-326494 GCA_011037825.1 Carya cathayensis | reverse complement strand
CTTGGTGGCTGATTTGGCCGTGTATGGTGGTCCAAAATGGTGAAAAACCTTAAAAACCCATTTGTTTGGAGGCGAGAGTGGCGGCTAACGGTGGCTCGGATGGAGGTGAAACTTGGAGGGGATGTTCACCGGTGAGAGGGGAAGAAATCTGGGTGGGTGGTGTAGTCCACGCCGCCGGCGAGCGGCGGTTCTGGGCGGAGAAAGAAATCGGCAACAGGGGAGAAAACAGGGCAGGGGCAGCAACTTCCGGCGGCTCTCGGGACTAACGGCTGGTCCGATGGCTCTGAAAATTGGAGGGGATGAACTTTGGTGAGAGAGGAAGAGAATGGCGGGGGTGGTGTACGACACCTCCACCGGACGGCGGAGAAACGGGCGGTCAAAGGGGCGGCGACGGTAATGAGACAAGAAGGAAGAGAACGGTAAGAGAGAGAGAAGGAGAGGCCGGTTTAGTACACCACCGGCGTGGTTGGACTCGCCGGAGGGAGGGGATGAGGCCGGTGTGGGAGGTGGGGTCCGGCGGCCGGAGGTGGCGCCGGCTGGGACCTTGAACCGATCGGCTATGGAGTTGCTTCTTCCATCCGTCGGCCAAGAGAGAGAGAGAGGGAGAGAAAAAAGAAAATAAAAAGAAAAAGAGAAAAAGTGAAGAGAAAAAAGGTAGGGCCAGAGTATATCGCTTCAATTCTACATTTCGGGATCCTCAAATAAACCAACAGTGAGTTAAAACACTGATTAAAAACGCTAAATGTTTTATTTTAAATAAAACACTATGATGAATTAAGGTAGAATATTATTTTATAAACTAAAATTTATAAAATAATATTTCTTCATCATTATATAAAAATGATAAAGTACCGGGGGCAGGTAACCTTGTGTTGCATGTCTCGACGCTTCAAATGTCCGTTCAATCCCAAGCGGAATTTGGGGGCGTCACATATAGTACATTATTCACATCATTTTAATTATAAGATTTGATTGATAAGATTCAAATTTTCAAAACTGAAAACGAAGGTCTACAAAAAGAGTAATGCTACTCCTACTATCATAGAAAATTTGGTACCGGCAATGTAAATTGTTTTTTATATTTTTCTTCAATAATTTTTTAAACCCTTTTAAACATTTTTAAAAATTAAAAAAAATCATAAAATTATTAAAAAAACAATTCCTTAATCATTTAGTAAAATATATTTTGGTATAAAATACTTAATACAATTTTTTAGTGGCTTTATCATTTCTCCGGCAAGAAACGGGGAAAAAAAATACTAGTCCACAAATGCATGGTGAACCCATGGAATGCACTGAATAATGTTGTTGCTGTTTTTCTGCTGCAATGGTGAATTTTCATGAGAATTGCTACAGATATAAAAATATTACATAATTTAAATTCACAAATTGATAAGTTTTCATGGAATCCGTTAAAGTTATTTTATAATAAAATTAGCTTTATAATCTGACGTATCATATCAAATCACATCAGTTTATAGGTTTACTTTATAAAATCTCTTTGTGTTTAAAATATTTTCTAATTTCCATCTATGAGATTTTTAGAAAATTCTCACACTGAACTCTTTATTGACCGTGGAGATTTTACTACTATAATTCTTGTCCTTTCCTTTAATTAATTGATCTTTAAAGTTAGGTATGACAAAAGAAGATCTTTAATCCAAGATTATTATTATAAACATTATCATCATCATCATTATTTAAGTACTTTCTAATTTTATATTTATTTTAGAAAATATTTTATTCACAGATCTAGAATAAATTGCAAAAACAACCATATAAAATACCATGTGTCGATGGGATACGCTATATTATAAAATTAAATTTTGTATAAACCACCAGTAGTGGTTGTAGGACATGAGATCCATAGAGATCTCAAGGATTTGATTATACATTTATGAAAAGTGTTATAACTATAAAAAAATTTCAAAAAAATAAACTTACAAACTGACGTAACTTAATGTGATACGTTAAATGTATCTATAATAAAAATAATTTTACAATTTGATTCACCACATCAATCTATATTAGTTTGTAAGTTTATTTTAATGAGATGATTAAAATATTTTCCTAAAAATACTTATATTCATTCAACTAACAATACTTTCCGATAGTAATCTTCAATCCTCTTAAACTTCGTTTGGGATTCTACAAACTAGACTTAATGTCCATCAACATATTGCAATTGACCATTAAGAATCTGGGATTTGTAAATGAGGTCCCTTTTCTTATAATTATTACATATTTTCCTTTGAGAAAGTTTTTGGACGCTTATTTCGGTCTACTAATATTGGAGACCGGACTGGCACTACAATAGATTGGAGTATTTGTCATGGGTTCTTTTTACGCCATATAGATTGGTGACAATAAGTGAGTTATTGTCACTAAAACTTGTGGTGGCAGTAAACTCACACTTTTTCCCATGAAATTATAATGGTGGAAAAATATTAGTGAGTATATATATTTTGTAACGAGAAATTATTTTTTCTTCACCAGTTGTCATCGTGGATGTCCAAAATTATATAAACTTTCGAATGTGATCGGAAAAAACCTTTTCCCACGAAAAAAGTTGCAAATGCCGACTGCTGCTCCTCGCCGCAAAAACTAAATAAATAAAATGTTACCCCTCCCCGCCCCCGCGGTAATCTCCTTATTCACTCTATTTCAATAAAAATTATAGACATTCACCTACCGGCTCTGCAATTACCATTGCCTCTTTGTTCCCACTCCCGTAGCCAATATCCCCACCTCCTCCATTTGCCGTAGCCGGTTATCCCCACCTCCTCCCGCTCGTGCATAGACGAAATCGGCCCCCCAGAGGGCATACCCACTTCATCGATCCCCCCTGTTGGTATTCTAACCGATTTCCCCACACTAACCTCTCCCTCCTACGCAGCGCCGATTTGCCCACCACCTCCCTTTCGCGCAGCCTTGCTTCCACCAAGGAGTTGGCTTCACGCGTGGATTTTCTCTTCCTCGCGCCCACCCTGACACTCATTGGGTGTAAGTTTTCAATTTCTCCCCTAACCCATGTCATTTTCCACTAACATTTGGGTTTACTTTTCCCCATTTATATTGTTGCATTTCGACTGGAATCAAGGCTCGATTAACACGCCCTTTCTTCTAGTAGGCTCTAATGTTTGTTGTGCTGCTTAATGGATTTTAACCCTGTTATTCGTTTTCCTCATTAACTGCTGCTTAGTTTGGGAGGTGACTAGTACTGCTGCCTTGATGTTATCCGACTTTATTTTCATCTATTCTAGGACAAGTTTTGCTTTTATTCTGTCTTGTTTTGTTGCCCTTTTTGTAATCGATTGACTCCCAACTGATGTCATGGATTTTGCCTATACCACTGGTTGTCATCTCTTACACATAAACTTTGCTTTTCACAAAATTCATAATTGAATACAACAGAACATATTTTAAGTTTTGAAATTTATATTTCTGTCTATATGGTTAATTCCATCTTTAGGATTTGCTACTACCGGTCCACTACCCAGGCAAATTTTTTTCCCTTTTCTTCCTAACTTCTGTCTTCTCTAAGATCCCTAAATTCAACACCAGCTGAGACCCCTCTCTCTCCCGTGCTCTCTCTCTCTCTCTCTCTCTCTCTCTCTCACTTTGTCTCTCTCTCCCAACTCATGCTTGGCCACAAGACCCATAATAGTTAGGACCCATGAACTGTTTCATGTTGCACAGTTTATAACCGAGTCCTACCAGGCTTAGGACTCCTTGTTAAATAATTTCCCAAATAACATCTTCTGGCCAACCCATTTCTAATATATAGAAAGGATCGAGAAATTAAGCCATATACTATGTCTTCCTAAACTAGTACTCCAACTCCTAGTTTGTATCATCGAAACTATCAAAACACAAGGGTCGAGAGCCAAGGTTGCATCCACCCCCTGCAAACTCATCCAACCCCAATGATATTGACAGTTAATTCATCCCCTAACTGTTGTTTTTGATAGTTAGTCAATCCTAAATGCATGAATTGGTTGAAAACAGCTTTGGTCCCCATTCTCATTCACCATAATACAGTTCGTGTAGGTCACCACCATACTTGCAATATTGATGGACTTGTTAGACTGGTATATAGTCTAATGTTTTTTTGAATAAGAGCTGATAGAGGGGAAGCCAACTAGGCTTCCAGCCACTAATGTTTATCCCAAAACCAACTACGAAGTTGCGTTACCCCTCCTATTCTGGTCTATTCCTTTACTCACCAAAATTACCCACTAGATTTAAAGTCTACAATATTTAAACTTGGTAACCTTAATATATGTTAAGTTAGCATGTTTGGGAATTGTCCAAAATAAATTAGAGGGCTCAAGTGTATAATGTACCAATTTTGGAGCTGAAAATCAATTCTCCATCGTGTAGCATATGAACCATAGTATATTTTCATAACCTCCATATATTCATACAGTATTGGAACTTTGCCTTAATGTATTCGAACTTTAATAAGTTTTCCTGCTGAAAAAATCTCCCGATATTTTCAGCATGCATCCCCACTGCAGGTGAGAGCCACTACCCCTCGATCCCCTTTCCTCTATCAGTTTTGTAGTAGCTCAGCTCAGCTCATTGTCTTGCTTTTTGTGCCTCAGCTTTTTAACATCCAACTTGGATTCTTTTTGGTAGTCCAAAACCAATAAACTTTTGCATAAGAGATAGCTGTAGACTGACTCATTCATCCATTCATCATCTTTGAATACATACTAGCACACACATGATTGCAGTACCACTTGAAATATATTGTTCCTATTGTTTAATAGCATAACCATCTCATATAGCAAATAGAATGACGTTCCTTGATGGTACTAATTGTGAATGGTTTGTTAAGGTTTGAATAAACCCTCTACCAAGCAATACTGGCTTCATTATTGTTGAGGTGGTGGGTATATGACCTGCTTTAAACTTGAGTTTAATCCTTTTCTGGTAGGGTTGACTGAGTGTTGCGGCATCCACTTTATATGGTGATATTCAAACTTATTAAATTAATCCTTTTGTTCCTCCACTGTCTTTGATCTGACTACCTTTAGTAGTTTAACTTTGTATATAATCCATTCACATCCTCATGACAAATCTATTTTTATGAATGCTATGTGAACTCCCCATGGCCTGTCACTTCATTCCAATCTTGTAGAATTAGTTAGTATCTAATACTATTTCTACTGAAAACAGATTTGGTAAAAAATAATGGGCACCATGTCTAATATTATACCCGTTCTTGATTTGAGAGAAGAAACGTTAACACGAAAATTATAGTAACGAGGAATTTTTTATACTAAATCCAACTTAACATACTTCTTGGTAGTCTAAACAAGGCACGTAAGAGCAAATGGCCCACTTGCTGTAACTATATTATTCATGCCTAAGCCTGGAGTTATGAAAATTGATGATTATATATATTTATCCTGAGTTTTGCTTACCATCTGTAAATAGAGAGATTTCGTTAGGCACCATAATTCCTCCCTAGCTGAATTAGCTACAATTTTCTCAATGCGTATCCCTTACTTTTTATAAATTAAGTATTTCACAAATATCATTATTAAATACTATATGGACATAATCTATAAACTGATTTACCTCCTCTGCATATTTGATGCGATGAGAAATGTGTTCTTATTCTTGATAAGAACAGGAAAACCTACTACCTTGACCATCTGTAATCTTCACCATTGTTAGTACATATAGCCCTTAATTTCCATTTCTTAAGTAAATCGATGAGCACGCTATGGTATTGAAATACTTTGCTCATACTGCTGATGCAGTTTCAATGTTGTTTATACACTCCTACCTAGAAGTGGAGTCTGTAAAGTGTAGATCGTGTGATCAAACTATCCATATTCGTGGCATGAATTTACATTTACTGGTAAATCTATTCAATGAAGACTTTGGTATGGCATGGTATACGTACTACCATGCTGTTTTCCTTTTTATAAAGCTAAGGTTTTAAAAATTACTTATGTAAGTATATATTATTCTGGTACATTCCAATTCAATATTGCATGTTTTACTCACATAATCATTAGTGCCATCTTTCTTAGAATGGAATCATTTACTAGGTCACAAGTATATGAAACTTACCTTAGCCTATCTATCGAATGTTAGCTTTTTTCCATGAGATATAACTCAATTATACCTCTTTATAAGAATTTGACTAATCTACTACTAGTTAACATTACTGTGGTTGGTAAAGAAATGTAGTTATCATGATGGTATTCAATGGATACCATCCTCGTCATGCTATGGTAGTAGACTAATATCAATTTTTTTCCTATTCGAAGGTGCTACAAAGACCATGTGCCATAGCTATCCTAATTAGTCTTTTGCAAGTTCAATTGGCAAGATACATAAGATGATAAGTCTTGGATGCATATTGAAGATAGATTGCATTCCACTGAGTATGATCAAGGTGTTCGACAATTCTTATCCATGGCGCAGGCTCATTCATCGACACCTGATCAGATTAGGTGTCCATGTAAGAGATGCCAGAATAGAGCTTTCCACTCTATTCGTATCGTGGAAGATCATTTGTTCCTAAGAGGGATTGATCCAACCTATAGAGAATGGATTTTTCATGGAGAAGAGGATCCGATCCTGAATTCTACATTCTCTGACGATGAAGATGATGATGCATCTCCTTCCAATCACTACATGGATGATGTCGATGAGATGTTAGATGACATTCGCCATGGGTCGTTCATGGATAATTCAAGGGGCACTGATGGATCTGCCCACTATAATTATCAAGGGTCTACCTCTGATGGTCCAACCTACTATAATTTTGATCAGTTGGCTGCCGACGCACGACGACCACTTTATCTTGGATGTGCTAAGTTCTCGAAGCTATCATTCATCGTCAAACTGCTTCACATCAAGAGCATAGGTGGTTGAACCATTAAGTCCTTTGACATGGTCCTCAACCTTCTGCATTCTGCATTTCCCGAGGCCCTTTTCCCAGATTCTTATAACGATGCTCGTCGCTTAGAGCGTGGCTTGGACTTCAGTTATGAAAAGATACATGTGTGCCCAAATGACTGTGCGTTATTTTGGAAGGAAAATGCCTCCTACAATGAATGCCCTAAATGTAAAGCATCTAGGTGGGTTGTAAGCACAAGTGAGCAACGAATGGTACCACAGAAGGTTCTTCGATACTTCCCCCTGAAGCCGCGCTTGCAGAGGCTATTTATGTCATTCAAGACTGCCCGAGCCATGAGATGGCATGTCGATTCACGTGTTGACGACCCATCATGCATGCGACATCCAGCAGATTCAAGAGCATGGAAGGACTTCGATAACAAGCATTCAGCTTTTTCCCAAGACCCTCGCAATGTTAGACTCGGTTTGGCGAGTGATGGGTTTAACCCATTCAATAACATGAGTAAGCCATACAGTATTTGGCCAGTACTACTTGTTCCTTACAACTTGCCCCCTTGGTCATGCATGAAAGATCCCTACACCATCCTGTCATTACTAATCCTTGTCCCAAAGTCCCCAGGGAATGATATTGATGTGTTCTTGCGTCCTCTTGTCGATGAGTTGAATGAACTATGGGAAGAGGGTATTCGGACGTTTGATGCGTACAGTGGGGAAATGTTTAGCTTACATGCATCACTACTGTGGACTATCAATGACTTTCCCGCATACGCCAATCTTTCTGGGTGGAGCACAAAGGGCAAGATGGCTTGTCCTTTATGTAGAGATGCCACGAATTCACAGTGGTTGGTATATGGGCGAAAGCATTGCTATATGGGGCATCGACGGTGGTTGCCACCTGATCATAGTTGGAGACGGAAAAAAAATGCTTTCAATGGGTGCGAAGAGCATGGACTCCAACCATCAAGGGTCGAGGGAGAGGATTTGATAGAACAACTATCTGAGGTCTCTCATATCCAGTTAGGTAAAGCTTCTTCGAAGAGGAAATGAACTCCCAATCAACTAAATTGGACAAAAAAATCTATCTTCTTTCAGCTTCCATACTGGTTAGACTTGGGCTTGTGACATAATCTTGATGTCATGCATATTGAGAAAAACATATGCGATAGCGTTCTAGGAACATTGCTGAATATTGAAAGAAAAACTAAGGACTCCACCAATGCCCTTAGGGATTTGGAAAATCTTGGAATAAGGAAAGAATTGCATTTACAACATGATGGGGACCGAGTATTTATGAGTCTGGGTTGTTACACATTAAATTCATACGAGCGAAGGATTTTCTGTGATTGGGTCTCAAAAGTGAAATTTCCTGATGGATTTGCATCGAACATTGCCCGTTGTGTGAACGCTAGTGATGGAAAGATCAGTGGACTTAAAAGCCATGACTGTCATGTCTTCTTGCAATCACTCTTGCCGGTTGTCATTGGTGGGTTCTTACGGTTTGATGTGCGGCAAGCCTTACTAGATTTAAGCTCGTTCTTCAAAGAATTGTGTTCTCGAACTTTGAACTTATCAGTGTTGACATCTCTTCAATATAATATTCCCATCATTCTCTACAAATTAGAAATGATATTCCCTCCAGCTTTTTTTGATATCATGGTGCACCTTGCCATTCACTTGCCAGATGAGGCATTTTTGGCAGGACCTGTGCAATACAGGTGGATGTACCCTTTCGAAAGGTATCTAGGGAAGTTCAAGAGGTACGTCCGAAACAGAGCTCGGCCAGAGGGCTCAATTGCTGAGGCATATGTGCATATTGAGTGCTTGACCTTTTGCTCTATGTACCTCCATAATATTGAAACTGGATACAATCGCGAGGATCGCAACACTGATGTTCGTATTGGCACAACTGATGGTGGAAATGAGTCAAGGTTATCAGTGTTCGCACAAAAGTTTAGACCGTTGGGAACAGCAAGATCCCACAAATTGTCAGATACGCTATTGGTCAAAGCCCGATGGTATATACTTAATAATTGCTCGGAGATTGAGCAATACATTGAGTAAGTGAATCATCTATTACTTAAAGTAGGAAATTATCTTCTATTATATCATTTTATGTACCTCCTTGTGAATGATCGTGTCACATATATTGACAGGGAGCACTATAAGAAGATCCAAGAAGAGGACCCTCAGAATGTTGACCGGACACACTAGAATCAATTCCCATCGTGGTTCAGGGCTCGAGTAATATACGAAACAGTCCGCATTTATGTGTCTACATTATTCTCAAATTACACATATAACTAATTCATCATATATATTCTTTGAATGCGTAGATTCGAGAGGTTCGTTCAGGTAGGCCAGATTTGGTAACCGATGAGATATATGCATTAGCATGTGGTCCAGATCTGTGGGTCTCATCTTCTGCCGGATGCATAATGAATGGTGTTCGCTTTCACACGAAAGAGAGAGAAAGGCATCGCCGCAGTCAAAACAGTGGGGTGGTTGGGCATGGCGACTATCAGGGATCCCATGTTGAGTTCTACGGGGTGTTACATGATATTATAGAGTTGCGCTACATGGGTTGGCGTTCGATATATCTATTTCAATGCCGTTAGTATGACATTGGCGACTCGAGAAGGGGGATACATGTCAGGGACAATTTGACGGTAGTCAATACTGGTAGGCAAGGGTAGTCAATAAAGATGAACCATTCGTCCTTGCCTCCCAAGCAAGTCAAGTCTTTTATCTCAATGATCCAATATTGGGGGGAAGTTGGTAGGCAGTCAAAAAATGTACAAGCATGTTGTTACAACATTCCTGCAACTACTACTGTTGATGTTGGGATCGACAATGAGGAAGCATCAGATGTTGACTCAAATGATTCAGATGGTGACAATAACACTAACCATTATCCCCCTATTCTCGAGAGTGGGCCAGCCATGTCCCAGCCACTAAATCGAGATGATTCAATGCATTTGCTTATTGATCCAACTTCCATATCGTGTCGAGACCCGATACCCTCAGTTGATGGTGATGTATGCATTGATGATGAACTACATGAAAATGAGCTGAGCCTAGATGACGTATGCTCCGATGGTAACTCTGGTAGCGAGGCCGAGGATGGACTGAAGGACGAGGATGACGAAGATTTTTAAATCTTGCTCCCGTTGTAAACTATTTTGGCATGTTACTGCTTTAAAATTCATCATGTAGTTATTGAAATCACAGATATAAGACTTAAACATCAAGTGAGTTGTCAAACAAGATACGCCGCTATATGTGTGATGACAATTTGGGTTTGGTTTTCCATTCATTCAAGCATATAGTTAGTAGATAATATCGTAGTGATTCATAAACTGTACGAATCCAACTAACCCTTTCGTTTTTTACCCAATTGACTTAATTGGGTGTAAGTAAATGAATATCACGTGTCCTAGTTAAACACAGCTGTCTTCACCTATGATTCAAACAATGATAGTTGTTAGAATATCTGCCAACTCTACACGGGTTTAGCCTAGGTATCATGAAACTTTGGAGTATACATTAGCAGGCATAAATTTCACAAAATCCAAACACAGATGGCCTACATAACCCTATGTAAGAAAATCATATACATTCCAATGGCTCGGGGGAGGTGGCAGTGGATAGGAGGTGAAGCAATTTGGGGAAAGCCTTGGAAAATTACACGATGTTACACTGGCAACTAATGAGAATACCCTGTTTTTCTCATTAGGATCATCTCTTGTTTTATTTCATGTCTAGTTGTGCTGATCCATGTTGTTAGCTGATACATATAAGTAAGATGTACATAAAAAATAGCAGAAAAACCCAGTAATAGCAGAATGGATTCAAGTTTTGACACGATATCCATCGATGTTAAGGTTTTTCTATCCTCTTTATGACCACAAATTTCTGAAGGCCTATACTAAATTCATTCGTGAATTTAAGCTTCCAGGCAACTTTGATTAAATGGGTGCATAATTTTAAATGTAGAAGTTATAGAAGATGCAGTAGTTCTTAACATCAGACCAGCTCACTTGTGCTGGAACTTGTGCTGAAACTCAACATATACATGATCGTGAGTTGTAGCTACTGCTACTACTGCAAATACCCAGGTTTTTATGTTCTACTGCTGACTTATGCAGGATTCAGTATGACTAGTGTTACAGAATTTTGCAAGCCTGTTGTACAACCTGAGGTAAATATTGGAGGGGATGGCCACTAATACCACCGACTTGGTGTAGATGAAGTAATGCAGTAGGCTATGGTAGCTTTCACATACACAGGACAGTATTAGTTTCGAGAGTTTTTGGTCTTCTCTCTCTCTCTCTCTCTCTCTCTCTCTCTATCTCCAATTTCAATTAATCAAGTGGCTATTTTCTTCTTGTTCAGGATAAAGTTGGACTGCCTGTTTTAGCAATCCAGGCACTTTTCTCTTTCAAGTGGGGGAAAACATTGGCACATGGTGTTGGCAAGCACGTGATCTAGAGATTAATGATTTGCCTGGCACAATACACAAGTGGGAGTATTGTGTATTTGGAAAATGCAAGTCCAGAACATGAAAGTAACACCATATCCAGAAAATGATAATGCAAACAGATCCTCATATAAAACGAACAAATGGAACCAACTATTAATGACTTGTAGGGACAATTTTGGGGCATAATGGTGAACAAGCAATACACAATTTGAGGAGTTGCACGTGATCTGGGCTTTAATCATTTTGGTTTAACGTGTGCAGTAAAAGAACAGTGGTTGACCTTTAAAATGGAATAAGCAACATTGGGCGATGCTGGGATCCAATATGTTGGCCTTATTGATAAGTATCAACTTTATATAATCAACTGGAGTTGTATAATTCTGAGCCAATAGAGTACAATTTGCACCCTAACAATTGCTATTATAACTGTTGATGGAAATTTGAATGGAATAGGTTGCAATTCATGTTTGCCTCGCATGATTTATTAATTATGGTATATGTCCCACATAATTTGCCTAAGTGAAAGGCAAGAATTATGGTAAAAGGATCCCAGGAACAAATTGGTAAGTTATTCACGAAAATTGAGTTGGATCAGAATGTGAATTCTTTATTTGTGCATATTAAGAGTAACAAAACTTTGCTAATTGGAGTACATAATTTGTTTGTTGTGTAAGGGTAAGATCAGGAACAAATTGTACATATCTTAGAGGCGGGAGATGAAGGACAAGGGCAGGATACTATTTTTTCAGATTGTAAATGGCGCCAGATGTTTAAATTGATGGTTGAGTGACAAGCTCCCAAAGTAGACCTAGTGGGGACAGGTGGCGCACAATCCTGTGTCATCCCAAAGTATTATTTTGGGATCAGTGGAGTATTTGTGCTTCAGTTACGCACCATTAGCTTTGAACTCCGAAAATCTCCAACATCTTGAGCTCTTGTGGTGTTCCAGCGAGGTGAAGGGGAATCTAGTTCTAGCATCAGGTACATAAAAACTCTGATTTGCAAGCACCTTCTTCTTTTCTTCCACCCACAAAGAGATGAGGGTTTTTCACAACTTCTTCACGGTATCTAGACTTTCAAGAGTTTATCTCTTGAACGTCTGTCTCCGCTTTAGCTTCCTATTCAATAACTGAGATTTTTTTAAAACTTAACAAAAGGGGCAAACCTATCTTATATCCTTAGCGTGGGTTCATTGACCTAGTTCCCATGGGAACTAAGAGGTAGCAGCAGGTTACACAGGCCAGCTACATAGATTTTTATTCCAATGTACTCATGTCATTTATTCTACCTCTTCTTGTGGTTATTTATTCATAATACAGGGTAGCTAAATGTTTTTTAGCTACCGACTTGATTTAAATTAAATCAAGTAGAAATTTTGTGGTAAATTTTGTGGACATCAAAATTTGGTAGAGACCACAGATACGCATAGTTAGTATCTGTGTTCATGATATAAACAATGAGGTAAAGGTGCAGGTTCACATTTACATTCAAAAAAATCACCCAATGCCTGTAGCGCAATGGTGTATTGAGAGTCTTCAGTTTAATTAGTCATCAAGCTAGTATAATGAACCTGACTTTTTCCCACCACAACTGGAGTTCACTTTCAAACTATCTTCTTTCTACTCCCACTTCAAGTACTGCTTCTATATCAATGACCTTTGTCTGTGGTTTTCCAGTAATGGAAATACAACTTTTTTTAAACTTCAGCTTTTTCAAAATAGTGGAAACCCTAATAAGTGTAGTATTTATCCTTATTCTTTGGGAAGAGGGTATATTGCAATAAGTTGCAATGAGGTAAGTGGTGAATCTTGATGTCTTATATGCAGTTCTTCAATGCATAATAAATTGTATTCTTATTGTGTGTTCTGGTTATGATGGTAGAGAACTTTCAATTAAATCTTGGGTGAAGTTTTCCATCATATACTGAATTTGTTAACTTTCAAAATAAATGTATGATGGAAAAAAGGTCAAGTACTGCTGTTCTCTCTGTCACCTCTGTCTGAGCAGTTCAAAAAGGGTTTCAAGTCCTTTTATTTAAACTTAGCATAAGGCTAAAAACCTATTAGCCGATTTGTTTCTCTCATACCTTGAACAATGACAAGGGGCATTGACATTGCTGCTGTAGTTGACAATAACTATAGCTACAGCACAATTAAGTATAATGCATAACCAAATGAATGTACTTGTAATATTGTAGTTATTGTCATTTAGAATAACCATTCAGACAATGCATTAGCATGCACCTAAAATTGGTGTTTCCTTTGAGTTTACTTTAAAACAATCTAGGTCACATAAACTAATGGTTCGTCCTAGTATCTCATTCACCTCTATCTGAGAATATCCGGTCATAGAGCCCCTGGTTTTTATAAAGGTAAGACAAATTTCATATGTTGAAGAAACAACTATTGAGGAAACATAGGAGGTCTACTTCACAGGGAAATGTAGTTTATTACGTTCTTATTGAGATTAGAAGTCAATGAATATTGAAAACAGGTCAATTAAGGTACAGAGTTGAAATACTACAGAAACACTCCAAGTTAAACTATTGTCATGAAAGATGATGAAATCAAGGGCTATGAGAATACTCTAGACTTTATAATGTGTTCATTATAAATAGCAGGAGGTGTTAGGTCTAAGTGTAGACCTATTACCTCAAATGTAATACAGGCTCCATATAAATTTATATATATGGAAACTGAGTTGACTCAATACAGTGGTCGTTCATGGTAAGATCAAGGGTCAAATATGATTAATTACTAACCAAGCACAACGTGCAATATGGAGCAAGAATCTGACGATTCAGTTTGGGTTGTAGGCTTTCTGAGTTGCAACAAGGTTAGTCTGCCACCTTGTTATCCAAAATGATAACACCAGCAGAAATATAAAATATAAATAATTTATATTTCCTTTGTTTCAGGCTAGAAACAAAGGAAGGAAGATATAATGTGTGGATTTAGCATGATTACAACTTTGGAAGTTGATCGTGCCACTTTGTTTACATATTTTGGCATGAATTATGCATTTACATGACAGAGAACAGATTAGGATGCATGTAAACAGACCCATGATTCAGACCTCATGGTAGCTTTAAATTAACTGTCTTTAAATGTTGACGAGCAGCAAAGGCAAGGATGGTGAGGTCAGTGAAGTTTCGGGGGGCCCGAATTCGAGTTGGTTAACCTTTCATTGGTAGCATAACAGAAGCAGAAGTGTTGCCGCCAAGACCCACACTGCGGGACGAGCCAGACTCAAATGCATCAACGCAGGATGTTGGAGCTGCGGTCGTAGAAGAGGCTATGGGTGGAGCACACGGTGGAGAGGAGCAGCAACAAACAGGTAAGGAATACTCGTTTTTGTCCCAGTTTAGCATTTTTGTTCTGTGGTAAATTAAATACTAGCTAGAAACTAATGGTATTTTCCTGGTTCATGGAAGCAACTAAGGCGATAAGGTTACATGACATCGATGTCTTAAATGTAGATCCACCTAACAAGAAATGAGGTCGAGGGGCAGCTAAGGGAACATTATTTGATCGACTTAGGAAGGTGGGTAAGATCCCTCTAGTTATACAAGAAGGTCATCGAGGGCCATCATGTGAGAATGCTTCGATATTCACGGGTAGACTGACGTGGATTATTAAGGTACATGCCGACATGCGGCATGCTAGTTGGAGTTTCGTACCAGAGGATGAAAAGCAAGAGCTCATTGACCGTGTTAGGGTATGACTTTGTTACTTTCTATTTACAAAGTGGATCCACTTATGTTGATTGCTTACACACATTGACTAATTACACAATGTATGATGAAAAAGAGTAGACTGAAATTTGTGGTTGTTGATTGCAGGTAGATTTTTTTCTCGATTGGACGAGAGACAACCATAGGGAGATGGTTGTAACACATTTGGGCGATAAGTATAATGCATATCATTATACACTCCACAAAGTGTATTTAAAATATGCATCACACCAAGAGGCCCTACGTGGTGGGACGGACATGGTATCTCGACCTGTATGGGAAAAGCTATGTGAACGGTGGGCAAGTCCGACATTCAAGGTATATATTGTAGAATAGTAAGCTCAGTTATAAGATGTTGTCATTGAAAAACTAGATACTGTTTTAAACATAGTGTTAAATATCCATTTATATAAGTAGTAGGTATATATACAGTTTTTTGATAAATTTGTTATCATGAATGAAACACATTCAGTTTGTTAAGCACAGTAACAATTAATTGGACATAAATGTAGGAGAAGTCCAAAACAAACAGTTCAAATAGGAAAAAGCTGAAAGTCAAACATACCGGTGGGCGTAAATCCTTTATACGGATACTAGAGGAGAATGTTAGTGACATTTTGTGATTGGGAATATAAGTCCTAACATCTGATTATTTTTGCATACTCATACTGTTTATTGTGTTCAAACCAGAGGGAGATGGCTCCAAATATGGTTGCATTCTATAAGGAAACACATTGATCAACACGAAAAGGTCAATTCATCAATGCTGAAACTGAACAGAAATATGTAAGTTGATTCAATTTATTAATTGTAATAGACTAGTGACAGAATAGGTGCTTAACAGCAAAGTTTGATTTCCCTTGTAACATAATTTTTTCAGAATTTAATGATGGAGAGGTTAGGTGAAAAGGAGAGTAAGGAGGATGTTGAAGAAGCAGCTGAGTCAATATTCAAAGAAGTGTTGGGACAAAGATTTGGGTATGGAGTAGGGATAGGGCACATGGTGATTCTGGACCCCTCTCCCTCAATGAAGAAGAGTAGAGCATATATTTGTTTATCGGAGGAGAATGAACGAAACAAGCAAGCTAGATCAAATGATGGGTGATATTGCAGCATTGAGGAAGAATTTTTCTGAGCATGAGAAACTGTTAATGAGCTATAGGATGACTAAGTCAGAGAGAGGAAGTGAGTCTCATAGAGAGACTCATGAAGATGCATAGGCATCTCACTTGATTACCTTTTTTGAGCCTGGGTTTTGTGTGGGGTTTTTTGGGGGCAATGTATAATTGGATATGTAACAATCCTTGATGGCCATGGACTTATGTTTCTAATAGTCTAGAAATTTTGTAGTTGTTTTGTATAGTTAGGGTGGATATACTTTGCCCAGTTGAGCAAAGTAATCCGGTATGTAGTTGAGGGCTGAGTTGTTGGTAGTCAGTATTCTAATGTTAGGGGTGCGTTAATATGACTTTTGGGGTGACTAGCTTGACTATTGTAAGATTAGGTACATTTTGAAAGGGTAAGTTATCACATTCAATATTTTGTTCCTATCTTCATGGATTTGTGATTTGCATAAGGCTGACCACTGACTCATGTAGGCTAATAAATTCATGTTTGGGAAACTTACAGGTTAGGGAAAATCTCAGCTCAAGCATATGGATCATGGAAAGTAGAGCAGGAGTTGGTGGAGATGAAGAACAGTTTCAGATAAACTGATATTATTCAAGTCTGTATTTCTTCAAACTCAGTAAGAACTTTTTCCCCCGTTCTTGCTGGTTTCACAGATTTCAAGTCATTAATATTGAAATCCATGGTCTATTCAATATCACACTCATCATGATTGTCCTACCATTAAGATCATTTGCTATACTAGGCTATGGTATTGGTTAGTTAAAATGCTGAGATTACCTACATGACACTAAGTAGCACAAATTAAAATACAAAATTTGAACAACGTAGGATATGTGCAAATCAGGGCTCAAGAATTGGTGCTTGCTAAGTACCAATTATGGTAAAAGTTTATATTGCAAAAAAACTCATTTATGTTTCATTATGGTGGAAAAATATGTAAATGAAAAATAAGAGATAAATAACTGGGTTCTAGTATCCCAGAGAGAGCTGTGGTTATCATTGAATAGTAAAACCATAGCTTTTTTACAGTCTTGGATCATGAATGAAATTAAAGTATGGTAAACTTAATTCCCAACTGAAAACCAGTAGCATATTAAATCATTTGTCTAGCAGATTAATTCAGTTAGGTTGATTGAATCTGAATGTAATTATGACATGGAACCCAAATTCTAGAAATGGAATCACCCACATGGCATAGCAAGTATATGTGCACCATAATATTATAGTAACGTCATAGCATCATTACAAGATATTTTTCTAGAAGCAACGAGTTTGTAGCATTTGAAACAACTTTCCAAAGCATCAAGTTCAATTTTTCTTGAATTCTGACTGGACTAATAGTTTTGGGATATTTAGAAGTCATTTTCTGGTATAAAATGTCTATATGAGGCTATAAGGAGCTTAATGATTAGAATATGGAAATGCAGTACATGCAATAGCTTCAAAGCATTGAAATTTGGTGAAAGTATTCTATAGCGATAATTCCATGAATTCACATCAATGCCCTTCTTGATGTAGACATTGTGCAACATAATCTTTAGATTCTAAAAGATTTCTGCAATAATCAGTATGTGTAACCTGATTGGCAAGAGTATATTAATTTGCTATAAAAGTGAAGGTATGGATACAAAATAAATACTATAGAAACTCCCCACCCCTCCAACTCATGTAATTCCCCAATTAAGTCCCATGGAAGTTTGACACATTGCTTTTTCACACTTTCAGGAAACATTTGGCACCATGAACTGTGGATTCAGATTGGTAAATCCGTTGATGTCTGGAGAAGACATTGGTCTCCTAACTGTTCAGTCATTAATGCTTAGATGTTTAATATTTTTCCTGCTATGCACTTATCAATGATGCTGTTGGAGGTCTACAATTAAAACTCCCAACTCATGTTCTTGGATTTCAGTTGCAAAGTAATCATAAGTTCATGGCCTTCAAGTACTAAATCATTTAAATGAATGTTGGAATATTTGTCTATATGATAGGTGTAAGAACAATGTTGGCAGATTTGTTGTTGATGTTGGTTATATATGTATGTTGACAGGTTATTATGATTTTGTAGATCCATTGAAATCGGTTGTTGATATTTTGACTGGGTATTTTGTACCCAAAATTGATGGGTAAAAAATGATGGGTATTTTTTACCCAAAATTGTCCATGTACTATCTATTTATTATCTAATGTTTGTTGTTGAATTACTTCAGTTATGAAAACATTTATACCAAAAGATTAAATGGACTACCACAAATGTTAAACATATTTTAAGTCGGACGTTTGTCATCGCCAAAATTGGGATAACATCCAACACCAAGCTGTACTGAAGTGTCATGCAAAATTCAGTATTGCCACAATGCCTGGTCACAACAAATAAATTTTTTCCACCAAATCAAGTCAACAGACTCGCATTTTCCGACCACTTAATACCACCGAATAAGTATTATTGTCATAATAATTATGGAGAATACGGATTCAATTGGCACGACCAATTTGGATGGAAGTCATCTTTAGCCACGATTGCAAGTCCTGGGGATTGGAAGAAGCTGGTACATTATGCAACATCATTTGCCACCAAAACTAATCATCCCAAAACTAAATATAGCCAAGAGATATCGGATGTGGAAAAACTTGAACCCAGATAAATGTCCAAGAAATTAACGATGGCTAAAACTTTTTTCCGACTACGAAGTCCATGCGTAAAACTATTTTTGTCATCAAAATTTTTCTTACAAATACAACTATAGCTAAGAACCTGCGGATGGGTAAAAAATTTATGTCACTAGCAATACCACAGAGTGCTAGGTGGCTAATTTATTTTACCCATGTGTTGGTTCCATGTGTAAATAAGGTTTTGCCACCATAAGTGCGAATTGAAATTTAACTAAAGCCAAGAGCCTTTGAATGGGGAAAAACTTTATGTCACTAAACATACCACAGCGTCCATGGTGGATATTGCCTTTTCCGAGAGATGCTTGCATGGAGAAAGATGTTATTTGCACCGGAATATGTTGGGTGCCAACGTAGTTTCCCACGGACCAAACCACCTATTGACATAACAGTTTTCATGGCAATAAGTTACCTTTTGCCACGAAGGGATCCACTGGTCGGTAATGTATCTTTGCTCATGAAGTATATGCCACTAACGAGCCACCATCGGAATTGGTGATAATAATTTTTTTCCCATGAGAAAATTACTTATTCCGACTAAGAGCTTTCTCGGCAAATACTCCAATCTGTTGTAGTGTGGACAGTTAAAGCTTGCATGTGTTAATTAATATCTATGACTATACGTTTTACACAACTTCAAATTACATGCTAATATGATCTTGTTGATACTTGAAGTCATATAAGATCTAGTATTGTCATGCATTATAAATAAGAAGTTGGCTTTGCGGAGCCCGTTTAGGTTTGTGGTAGCTTGTTTTGATGATATGACCTTACAATAATTCATTATTGTTTTTTTATGGAGTTTCAACGAGGCTTTGGGAGTCCGGTTTGTGACTTAAGAAACGCCAAACATAAAGTTCATTCAATGTTCGCGCGAAAGATCTTTCGAGCAAAATTCAGGTAGAGAGTTCGCTCGATGCAGTTGCTCAAACGAACATTAAACAGAAAGTTCACTCAAGATTTGCTCAGAGTGTATAAGCCAATAATTATGAAATTAATGTTTATGTTGTACAACTCTATATAAATGTTTATTATGAATGATATGACTGTCTGGAACAATGTGTTTGACTCTCAAGGCGTTTTTATCATTATTCAAGATAATAAAATCATCTGCAGATCTGTGGACGTGGGCATATTTCCGAATCACGTAAACTTTTGTGTTGTGTGATTGATTTCTTGTTTTATTTACTTTTCTGTCATCGATTTTTCACAACATAAGATATTAAAGACGGTGCTACTATGTTGTACAACGTATACCGCTGGGCGTGCCTCTTATCATAGGAACCAGTTCTTGGAATACTATTTGAACGCAAGCCACCAAGAGGATTTAACCCTGCATATTTAACAAGAATACAAGCATCTATCCAACGGCTTCATAAAAATCCCCCACCTGAAAATACAATCAATAAGAGATAAGGATATGTAAAAGTGCAAAACCAAATTTTCAGCGAGGCAATTGCATATAAATAGACCACGAAATAAGTAAACAAAAGACTGCTACAATTGGAATAACTTCATAGTTCCAAAGAATCTTTCCCAAACGAGACTAGTGATGCATTCATATGGTGAGATTTTAGAGAATGGGGATGTGATGCGATGGTGATGACGAAGAGAATGGGGAGGACAAGGCGGTTAGGGTTTGATCTGTAAATAAGAGTTTATAAACATGTTAGTCGGGTTGAAACAGATTTTTAGTAGGTTTGACCCGAAATGTAATCAAAATAAATTTTAACAGACGGGTCCATTTGTGTCTTTCGGGTGGGCTGGGTCTTTGGGCTTTTTGCACAGGCCTACCCTAGAAGCACACAATGGCCAGTACACCAATATAAATGCTAACTAAGAAATTTACACATCACCGCCCCTTATATATATATATATATATGTTTGTGTGTATATATATACTGGTCCTTTTGAAGGAAATCAAAAGAACTTGTTTTAATAGTGAAAAATTGCCAGTAGGAGACAACTAATGAAACCACTGGTCCACAAGTATAAAGGCTCAATTCAAGCATTCTGATGAATAAGTTTTTATTTTTCCTTTTCTAATTACATGTAAACTAAGGTCGTGGATCCTCTTTTTGTAAGTACTTTTTTGCTGTTACCTTGGATTTGTTTCCATTGCTAAAACAATATGAAGACACTAACCTGTACCACAATGTTACGCCTTTCACAATCCATAAAGCGTATGGATGCTCCAATTGACTGTCGACATCATTTTGTCTCTCAATGTAGAAAAGCTTAACTGATCCATGGGGTAAAACAATCAACTTCATTGAACCATAGACAGGTAAATAGATTTTTGATGGGAACGTGCTCCTTTATGATGACTGCTTAATCTGCCTGGCCGGTAACTCAAGAAGATAATATGCCATGAACATATGCTCTGAACATTTGCTTAATCATCGTGGGTTATAAATCACCATCTCGAGGGGTAGTTACGTTTGGGAACACCATAGAACATTATTTAAATAAAAGCGACACGTATTTCCACCAAATAATTCCAGTTGAATGTAGAGGATGAAATCTAACCTTATCGTCCATTAAACCAATTACAAGCCAAGAAAATGATGGTTGAGATTTGGGAAGGATATATGGGTGCGCCCTTACAAAGCCACCCAAGCCCACCTCTGGATCTGTCTTTTCTTTTTTAAATTAATTATATTTTATCATCTTGCATTCCTTGGTGTAGAAACATTTGGGTTGACCCCACATGCACTGTGATTTGGTGGATCAAAGATCCTATATAGGACTCAAGATGGTTGTAAGTAGCTAGAGAAAAGAGGTCCTGATTCACTTGAAGGGACTGCCTATACACTATTGGATTTGAGAAAAAAACCAAACTTCTCACAACTGCACAAATCCTCAACTGCAATTTCGATCTAGCTACCATCCTCATGGTCCTAAAATTTGGCCAATGGTGGTGACTTTCTGTCTAGGGGGGATCAATTGAAATGGGTGTACTTTCTGGGAATGACTTCAATGATCCTTAAAAAAATATTTCTTTTCTGCTTCTACTCTCAAAGAGGAAATAAAATTCGCTCTGTGAAATGAGTGTCTGAGTGCTCCCACGAAGTACCTAAGCCCATCATATCACCAAAACAATAATTGGGTTATATTATTCAGAATGAGCTCCCACTTGAACCGCACATCCCTCCCCCAACATGTAAATTCACTCCCTATGCAAATGAGATCCATATATAATGCTTGGTTCTCCTTGGATATTGGATTGAAAACAAATCCCTCCATATATATATATATATATATATATATATATATATATATATATCATCTTCTCGGCCAACATGATCATGATCCTGTAAAAAAAGAGAGCATATACTCCCATAAACACCCTTATTTTGTTTGGTAGCTATATAGCGTTATCTCCAAGGGAGAGTCATATGTATATTTGCACAGAGTTAGATTAGATGGCCACCTTGGATTTCTCAGGTATACGCTCAACTTTGCATCTTGCATGATGAGTTAGTACCATATATTGTTTGGCATTTTGTCCTTCTGTCAATTGCAGTCCAATGAATTAGTACCAGATGTCAACCATTTTAATCAAAGTTTAATCTTCATGCAAGAATGTATATATATATATACAGGGTTATTCTCTTGTACATAAAGTTGTATATATGTGTATATATATATTAATTCCGGAAATCATCTTGCATCAGAAAGCCTATATATAAGTCCGCATCATTTTTTTCTTAACAGGCCTTGTATAGAGACTTGAACATATTGATTTTAATCTAAATTCCATTTAATGTTCTATTTATGATGATTTGGGTAATTGACCATGTGTAGTGGAATACACATTTCACTATAATATTTGTTATGCATTATTCTTAGTTTTAATTGACGTTTGGCTTTAATTTTGGTGATCATGCAAACACCATAAAAGGCATATTGAAATTGTATCATCAAATTGCGCAAAATGTGTCGGGACATTGATATGAAGTTTACATTCATATATATTAGCTTCCACTTATGCTTTGATCTAGATGGCCTTAGGCCCAATGGATTGAACAGGTTAGAAGTGAGATTAATGTAGATTATGTCTTGTGATGGTGCAATGGGCGCCTAACCCGATGAGAGGCCCACCGCCTAGCTAATTTATGCCCTATAAGGATTTAGGGTTGAAACCCAATTAGGGTTTGGGAAGAAAGGGAGAGGCACCACTTGGAGTTAAAGTAGAAGAAAGGCTCTTGAGTTTCCTATGTCACAATCATTACATTCATAGGGAAGGGAGTTCCATTCAATTTTTACAAGAACCATACACTTGGCAAACATGCATTGAACTTTAAGGATTCTAGAAGAAGCAATGATGAAAGAGGTGAAGAGGGAGTTTCAGTTTTTCAAAGAGCCACACACCACTTTGACCCTCTAAAAAATGAGCAACATAAAGATTATCCCAAGTGCACGAGGATTTCGCGTAGTAATTAGGAATAAATTCCTACATCGTCTCCTCAGGAAAAATTGTTTAAAATCAAACTCATTTAAAATGGTGAAAATATTCACAAAGAAAAAATAAAAGTAGTGGTATCTGCAATGAATGGAAGAGTGCAACAGAAATGAAAAGAGCACTAATCGTGAACTAGATTCATCTTTTAGATTTTTGAGTGTTGAAATAAAATGTAAGAGATTAACAAATTGAAATTAACAATCAAGGACCAACTAAGCTAAACAATCTTAATTAATCAGAAAATTAGTTAATAAAACCGAAATTATTTAAGTCTTAATTATCCTTTAATCAATCTAATGTCTAATGGAACTAAGAGATTAATAAAACTAAGCCAACAATTAAGCTAGATTAGAAAATAATTGACAAAATATGAACTGAAAATTGAAAAGCTTTAAAATCAAGATTCTAGAGTTTATCCTTATATTCAAATAATAAATTCTCAAAATCAATCCATAACAACTGTAATGTCTATTTAATGGAAGCTTAAATAAGTAAGAAAAATAACTAGTATCAAATAAAATAAACAGCAAATAAAATGCTCAAACTTCTAAGCCAAAATTCTAAAAAATGCACTATAAACTTCAAACTGAAATTAGATAAAAAGTAGGGAATGGAAAGAGCTAGATAGATAGCTAGAGATGGAGGCGGCAAGCAGTGGAGGAAGGCTGACAGTGGCAGATGTTGGACCCCTCAAGGTTCTTCAATGCACGACGCTGTTGTGTAGACCAGAAAACCCCCCTGTTGCTGCGTCCCGCTCCAAACGAATAGAATAAGAAAAA
This sequence comes from Carya cathayensis, assembly GCA_011037825.1. NCBI lineage: Eukaryota > Viridiplantae > Streptophyta > Magnoliopsida > Fagales > Juglandaceae > Carya > Carya cathayensis. The sequence goes on along the minus strand of QGSO01000387.1, from coordinate 302,351 downwards.
CTCTAGGGACAACGAGCCTGCATCCCCCCCACGGCCTCAGCTCTTAGGTGGCAGATTCTCTAGACAACGTCGTTCTAATTTGAATGACAAAATGAACCTGAACCACCCACTTCATCTTCTCCCCATCTTTGTATCTTCACCCAATTTCGAAACCCACCATCTTCGTTATTCTCTTCACCCACCATCAACTCCTCCCTACCGAATCACCCATCTTCTAATTTCTAAGACTTGTTGTGAAATGAACGGAACGTCTACTATGCCCTAATGCATTTTTTTTCCTTTTTGGGTCTCATTTTGTGCTTGCTTAATTTTTCGAAGTAAAACCATTGTTTTTTGTCTAATTATCTTGAATTTATTCAAAAAGTTAAGTTTTGGATTTTGAGTTCTAAATTTGTGTGTGTGTGTGAGAGAGAGAGAGAGAAGGGATACATGAAGCCTTGGTATCTCTGTAAGAAAAAAAAAACTACTTTTTTTTCAATCCACAAATGGAGAAAGTATTTAGTTGCCCATCATTTGACATGTTGAAGGCTCAATAAATAATAACATTGGTGCTTTACTTTGATTGAGCAGGTTTGGTTATTGTTAAACTCACAATTTGGAATTTGCTATGGTTTGTTGGGCAATGGGTCTCTCTCTTTCCCCACTCTTATCTGCGTGGAATGAAATCATGAGGCACGAGTTTTTTGGTTTAATGGATGCAATTCAGACAATTATTGTGAGGGTCCCAAGCTTTGATGGATATGAAAGCGTTGAGAACAAGTACCTTCCATAAAGAAGATTCAGAAATCCATAACAACTTTAATGAGTCTGATAAAATTGTTGCAGAAAGGTCAATGAGCTTTAGAAATGAGGAGTCCCAGAAGGCAAACCTTAACAACAATAGTTCTCATTCATTCTCTTCAATGGGTAAAAAACCACTGATACAGAAGCCAACGCTTTTGCTCCCAGAACCAGCAATGATATTTTTTTCTCCAAAGCCGACGAGCGAGCTTGATGCTGCTACAACTACTCGTGTTTTGTTTTTGTTTTTTCTTTTTTAATAATGATATTTATTGGCCATGTCAGTCGAGACCGTGGTGGGGATGCAGGGCCGGTTGTCCCTAGAAGAGTTGATAGAATAATCCCCTTATACTATGTTACGTCTTCCGTTAAAACCCCAAAGCTGTAAGACTCAAAAAGGCCCTAGAAGAGGTTTTTATCCCTACACGTGGGCTTAGACAAGGTGACCCACTTTCACCTTATCTGTTCCTACTTTGTGCAGAAGCCTTCAGCTCCCTCCTGATTTCTGCAGAAAATGGCAACCTTATTGAAGGGGTAGCAGTGAAGAGGAATGGTCTGAGAATTAATCACCTCCTGTTTGCCGATGACTGTGTGATTTTTTGCAGAGCAAAATTGGTAGAATGGTTCCAGATTAAGAGACTCTTGGTTCTTTATGAGGAAGCTTCGGGTCAATCTTTAAACAGAGAAAAAACTAGTGTGTTCTTCAGCCCTAATACAAAGAAGGATGCTAGAGACTTCATTCTGCAGCAGATTAATGGAGCAAGGTGTAATAACTACAACAGATACCTCGGTTTGCCCACTCTAGTTGGAAGTTCGAAGTATAGCACCTTTAGTTGCCTCAAGGAAAAGATATGGAAGAGGATAAACAACTGGAAAACAAAGTTTCTATCTTTGGCTGGTAAGGAAATTCTCATAAAAAGTGTGCTACAAGCAATCCCCGCTTACTCTATGAGTGTCTTCAAAATGCCTAGAAAACTCCTAAATGAGATAGAAGCTATGATGGCAAGTTTCTGGTGGAAGCATAAGGAGGGAGGGAAGGGCATTCACTGGAAATCCTGGAAACATATGGGGGAAGTGAAGAATCAGGGAGGCTTAGGTTTCAGGGATCTCAAAAGCTTCAACAGAGCCCTTTTAGCAAAACAAATATGGAGGATGGTAAAGGATCCCTTATCCTTAGTCTCGAGGGTATTCAAACAGAAATATTTTCAGAACTGTGATATTATGGAGGCTGAAATAAAAGGGTCACCATCTTACATTTGGAGGAGCCTTTGGTCTAGCATGGGATTAGTTAAGGAAGGGCTGGTCTGGAGAGTTGGCAATGGGAGGACTATCAGAATATGGAAGGACAAATGGGTGCCTAAACCAGTAACTTTTCAGATTCAGACTCATGTTCAGTCTCTTGATCCAGATAGTAAAGTGGAAGCCTTAATCGATGAAGCCACCAGGACATGGAAGGAGAACCTGATAAAGGATATTTTCAGTGAAGAGGAAAAAGAGGTTATCTGTTCGATTCCCATTAGTAGTACAGGGTCCAACGATAAAAGAATATGGGTGGGAACTAAGAAAGGCATGTTTTCTGTCAAAAGTGCCTATTTTATGGACAAAAATCTGAGTAGCAGAGGTTTAGCTGAATCTTCTTCAGGGAGAATGATCAAAGGGAGATGGAAGAAGCTGTGGCAACTTGAGGTCCCGGGTAAAGTATCTTTGCTAATCTGGAAATGCCTCTCTGACATTATCCCAACTAAAGGCAACTTATACAGAAGAAAAATTGTGGAATGCAATCTATGCCCCATATGCATGAGAGAGGCTGAAACTACTATACATGTTCTTTGGGCTTGTCCAGCAGCTAGGGATGTGTGGGGAAGTGATAGTTGCAAGCTTAAAAAATGGAATAATTTTTTCCCTGATTTCCAGAAGCTGTGGGAAGAGATGACAATCAGACTCATTAGTGAAGATCTACAGTTGGCAGCTGTCATCTGTTACCATATATGGAGTAGAAGAAATAGCTTCATTTTCAAAGAAAATTTCAGTAGCCCTGGTACTATTATGGCAAAGGCTCAAGCTGAGTTTGATATGTTTAAGAATATTAAACAACAGTTTAGATGCAGAGCTGAAGGAAGATCTGATTCTGCAACATCGAATCCTGCTTGGCAGCCACCTGAGTATCCTTTGTTCAAAGTAAATGTTGATGCAGCTTTTGACAAGGCTTTAAAGAGGATGGGTATGGGCATTATCATGAGAGACAGTGAAGGCAAGATTATTGCATGCTTAACAGCCTCACGAGACAGGGTCTTCTCAGCAGCACAAGCAGAAAGAGCTGCTTTGCAAAGGGCGATGCTTATGTGTTCTGAACTGGGAATGCATCAAGTTGTGTTTGAAGGAGATGCCAAGGCTGTCATCGATGCAGTCAACTCCAAAGAGACAGATGACTCTTGGCTTGGCCAAGAAACTGAGGATCTTCAACAGATGATGGAGGCTCATCCGTCCTGGAGGCTTTGTTTTGTTTATAGAACGGCAAACCAAGCTGCCCACTCTGCAGCAAAGGAAGCTCTTAAGGACTCTGTGGACAAATTTTGGCTAGAAGATGGCCCTTCTGTGGTCAAAGCTTCTGTTTTGCATGATGTATCTATTGCTACATTCGGTTGATTAATGAAGTGTTTTCACTTTTTCAAAAAAAAAAAAAGCCCCTCCTTTTTTTTTTTTTTTAGAAAAAAAAACCCCTTATCCGCAAATAATAATAATTGCATTCTTTTCAAAATGCCTCCTTATGATGTGTTTCTAACCCGCGTGCCAATGAAAACTTCTTTTTGTTTTAAGAGTAGTGATAAGTTTACTACTATATTACTACTCATTTACTACTTATAAAGGATTTGAAGTTTTTATATATTTTTACCATTTTCTTTTAAGTATTTTTTTAACATTCTTAATTATTAAGAAAAAAAATTAAAAAATATATAATTCTATTAATAATCATTTCCTTAATCATTAAATAAAATTAAAAATTAAAAAAAATACAAAAATAATAAATAAGTAATAAAAAGGTTGTCATTTTTCGTGTTTTAATCCTGTGTAGAACCCAGAAGCTTTCCTCTTTTAGGTTCGGTTTGGCACATAAAAATTCTCATCTCAAACTTAAAGTTCTCATCTCATCATTACAACTCTCCCAAATTCCTATACAAAATATAAAAAATAATTTAATTTTTTTCTTAACTTTTTCAAATTCTAAAATAATAATAATATTAAAATATAAGATTTTAATATTTCATCTTAAAACTCAAAATTATCATCTCAAAATTATCTATTACCAAACCAATCCTTTTTAGAAAAATTCAAAAGGCCCTCCTTTACTTTCTCGCGTCCGTCCAAAGCCAAAATTGGGTCATGCATGCCTACAAAAATCCATATAAGACCAAGAGAGTTGTGTTGTGTTTTGAGAGGAGCCAAAAATTGTGTATTTTTTTACTCTTTCTTTTCTAATGCTGTGTGTTTCTTGGCCTGAAATAAAGAAATAAAAACTAGAAAAAAAAATAAAATATAAAAAATGTGTTATGCATGTGAAGAAATATTGTCCAATTAAATCATAAGTTATAAAATTAAGCATAAACCATGCTTTTAACTAATTTAAATCATAACTCAGATTTATACATCTTAACTATTTTTCATTCTAAAACCAATAATAATGTAATTATATAATTCAAATATATGGATTTTAGATGTATAAAATATGCAATAATTCAGGTCAATCACACTTGTCCTTCATGTAGGATGACTTTTAGAAGAATTTATGGATGGAAGAAGACATTAGGACTTTGATTTTCGTAAGAGCCACACACCAACCCAATGCCATTTGGCAGCCATGCATGTCATCACTTCTTTAGGTTCATTGTATCTAGACTAGACATGAATGAGGGGAGGCTTAGAGTTTTCGGTCACCCCAAAGGGGGCGCCACTTGTCTTCTATGCAAAGTGAGTCCCTTAAGTTTCCAAGAAACATAAGGATGATGGGAAGAGAAAGAGTGTTTCAACTAGGGCCAGAAGAATGGGCCACTTGGCACCCATGCAAAGGATTTTCTGAAAATTTTTCATTTTCCCCAGAAAAAAGTGATGATAGGAGAGAGAATAAGTAGAAACAGTATAAATAGGGGGCATTAATGGCCAGCACCCATACACTTGCTAAAGGGAGATTAAAGGTAATTTTGGTTTTCCCCCCCCCCCCCCCCAGATTTCCTTTTCCTTTTTCCTCTCTATCTCGCCCACCTTAGGAAAGAACCAAACACTATTTTCTTCCCTTCCAAACACTCATTTCGTTTATGCATAAGCGGCAAACAGAGAATACCTTGTATTCAAATCATAAATTCTCAAAATCAATCTATAAAAATTATAATGCCTATTTAATGGAAGCTTAAAGAAACAAGAAAAATAACTAGCCTCAAGTAAAATAAACAGCAAATAAAATACCCAAACTTCTAAGCCAAAAGTCTAAAAAATACACCATAAACTTCAAACTGAAATTAGATAAAAAGTAAGGAATGAAAAAAGCCAAGTAGATGGCTGGAGATGGAGGCAGCAAGTAATAGAGAAAGGTTGGGCAGTGGCAAACGTTGGACCCCTCAAGGTTCTTCAATGCGCGGCACTGTGGTGTAGACCAGAAAACCCCCTATTGTTGCATCCCATTCAAAGGCCCCCTATTGTGCTATGGTGTAGAATAATCCCCCTTCTACTACGTTGCGTCTTCCATTAAAACCGCAAAGTCATAAGACTAAAAAAGGCCATTTTTTTAAAAAAATCTCCCTTATTTGCAAATAATAATAATTGCATTCTTTTCAAAACACCCCCTTAGAGCATTCACATTGGCTTCATCAAAAGCCTAGCCATCTTCAAAATTTGATGAATTTCTTAAGATCTACCTACATTGGATTAGCCAAGGAGGTCTTTGGGATGATTTGAGCTACAGTGTTTGTTGGTCTTTCTTCAAATTTGAAGGTCTACTATTCCACCTTCAACCGTATATTTTATTCCAGTTTTAATATCAACAGTTTTTTTTTTTTTTAATTTCATTTCCCTCCCTGCGTCTTTTCTCTCCCCCTTTATCTCTTCCTCTCTTCCTTTCGTTTTTGATCAAGCACCGATTCTTTATCTCTTCAGGTTCTTCAAGCAAAATCAGATCAGTTCTCCACAGTTCTCTCCTCAAATCAGGTGTGTGTGACCTTCTTCTCATTTTCATCCCCCCGTTTTTTGGTCTCCCCCTTTCTCTATTTCTTTCTGTAATGGTAGTTCCATACCGATTCTTCCTCTCATCTTTTCTTCACTTAGAAGCATAGTGAGGATCCATACTGGGTTGCTTCCTTCAGCACTTGGCACGACCTTCTTCACCTTTCAGGTTCGTCTCCTCTCCAAATCTCCTGCTACCCTAGTTTGAAGAACATGTTATGCAATTGGTCAAGCTCGATGGGAGCTTTTGCTCTCGGTGAACCATTTTGATTTGGGGGTTTTGTGTTTAATTTTTTTCGACCCAGATTGCATATTCAAATGGAGTATCATCGTTGGCTTCATAATTGAAGTGGTCAACCTCGAGATATGGATAACGCTCATCTTCAACGATCATATTGTGCAAAATAATGCATGCGTACGTAATATCTTTTAGAACTTTAGGTTGAAAATACCTAGCAGGTCCATATACAATTGCAAATCTAGTTTGGAGTACTCCAAATGGACGCTCCACATCTTTCCTTATAGACTTCGGGCAAGTAGCAAAAAGTTTTTTCTTTTTTCTATGTGGAGTAGGAATTGTTTTCACTAATGTTGCTCACGAAGGATATATAATATCAGCAAGATAATATCTTATTGTGTATTCGTGACCATTTTTTGTATAGTTGCACGGAGGAGCACGGCCTTTGGCCAAAGCAGTAAAAACAGAAGATCGATCGAGTACGTTGATGTCGTTATGAGACCTAGGCAAACCCAGAAAAGCATGTTGTATCTAAAGATCGTAAGAGGCAATAGCTTCCAAAATAATAGTTAGTTCATTTACATGACCAAAGTACATACCTTTCCAAGCACTATGACAATTCTTCCATTTCCAGTGCATGCAATCAATGGTACCCAACATTCCTAGAAACCCACGCCTTTGTCTGACTTCTAGTAGCCTTGCTATATCATTGTTGGTTGGAGACCTTAAGTACTCACCCCCAAAGATTGACATGATCTCTTTTACAAATTTCTTTATACTCAATTGTGCGGTGCTTTCTACAATTCTTACATACTCATCCATAAGATTTGTCGTTACCCCATATGCAAGCATCCTAATTACTGCAGTCATCTTTTGAACGGAAGACAATCCAAGCCTCCCATTGGCGTCTCTCTTTTGGACAAAATGATCATTATGAGTCTCAACTACAGAATATATGTGTAAAAAAAGATCATGACTCATTCGAAATCTCCTCATAAAAACATTTGGTGGATATATTGGCGGTTGAGCAAAATAATCCTTCCAAAGACATTCATGACCTTCTAATGGATTGTGTCGAATGAACATACGAGGTTGAGAATTAGGATGACGTGAAGAAGATGCTTTCTCGGCTGCATGTCGTTCTCAATGTAGGGCCATTACTTCTATCATAAGATCCTCATGATCAAAATAATATTCATCTAACATATGAAGAGTATTTAGAAAGGGATTCATAGGGAACTGAGAGAAAAAATGCAAAGAATTGAAAGAAGAAATATTGGTTTTTGATAAGTGAGAAGTAGTTAAATGATAGATCTATTTATAGGGCTTATTCCAAGACTATTAGCTACAACTAAAAATCTTGGCAAAAGAAAAACGGTTGGCTACATTTACATGTTGGTTTGAAGAATTATGGATATGAATGTTGGATATTGTGCATGGTGGAACGAATGTGTTTGACCGAGGATAGAATTGTAGATGTGAAGTTTGGGTAAAGAAGAAAGTTTGTAGAAATGTTTGTTAGTTTCAAAAATTGTAGATGTGAATATTGGTTAGAAGAAATATTGACATAATATAATTGTTGGATGAACAAACTGTAGATATGTTTGCTGGTTCCCGTGTGCCTACAAAAATGGCTGTGTTGTGTTTTGTGAGGATCAGAGCCAAAAATTGTGTATTTTTTCACTCTTTATTTTCTAATGTTGTGTGTTTCTTGGCCTGGAACAAATAAAAACCAGAAAAAATAAAAAGGAAGAATCCAATATAAAAAATGTGTTATGCATGTGAAGAAATATTGTCCAATTAAATCATAAGTTATAAAATTAAGTATAAATCATGCTTTTAACCAATTTAAATAACAACTATGATTTATGCATCTTAATTATTTTTCCATCTAAACCAATAATAATGTAATGAAATAATTCAAATATATGGGTTCTAGATGTATAAAATATGCAATAATTCAGCTCAATCACACTTGTCCTTCATGCAATATGACTTTTAGAAGAATTTATGGATGGAAGAAGACATTAGAATTTTGATTTTCGTAAGAGGCACATGCCAACCCCATGCCATTTGGTAGCCATGCATGTCACTTCTTTAGGTTCATTGTATCTAGACTAAACATGGATGAAGGGAGGCTTAGAGTTTTCGGTCACCGCGAAGGAGGTGCCACTTGTCTTCTGTGCAGAGTGAGTCTCTTAAGTTTCCAAGAAACACAAGGATGAAGGGAGAGGAAGTGTGACGCCCCCAAATCCCCACGTACGGATACGGGGAATTCGAGACGTCCGGATGGTGACAACCCGGGTCACCATCCTATCGACGAGTGTCGAGTGTGTGCAAGCGACAATTGTGCACGAAGAAATACGCAGCGGATAGCAAAGACATATACTCAGTACCAGAATTTTTCTTAAATAAAATACAAAACTGTTCAAAACGTACATAATAAAATAATACCAATACAGATATTGTTTCAAAGCCAAAACCAAAACAAAAGCTCCAACTCAAAACTCAGGCGGAGCCGCATCCTCGGGCTCAGCCTCCTCCTCCTCCTCGATCCCTGCACCAAAAATCTACGGTACCAAAAAAATGGTGCCGTAGGTAAGTTATAGCCCAAACACCACTAGATAAAAACATATTAAACTCCAACAATATGCATGAATAAATGACAATGCACAAAACTCATAAACCACATTTTTTCCACGCACGCCAAAAACCCATTTGGCCCAAAAACATATCCTTTAAATAAAATCTCGCCATTATTCCTGATAACGGCCCAAAACATATCGTTTAAAACCAAGCCTCGCCATTATCCCCGATAATGGCCCAAACCACCATTTTCCCCGAAAATGGATCACAAAACCATACCTCACCATTATCCCAGATAATGGCCCAAATCAATAAACCACCATTTTCCCAGAAAATGGATCACAAGTCCTCAACACATCCTCACCATTTTCCCAGAAAATGGCCCGTATCCGAAAACCATAAAAACCAACCGATTATGCATGCACCATGATCTCCCCTAGGGATCATCCGCACACTCTGGCTCTGTGCCACACCGCAGGTAACGTCTACGCGTGTGACACCTACACGAGTGATGCCCAGACTCGTGCCTCGCGCGTACCTGGCCAGGCCATCCTCTAGTCCCCGCCACTCTAGGTACCACGGAGTCGACACGACAGCGTTACCGTATCGTGCGATCTAGTCGTCGCCCAGCGACAACCCAGGGGATATCACTCAGTATTATCCACTCCCGAGTGACCAGAGGAGCTCCACCGAGATAATAACCCATCCCGGCTTGGGCTCGTGATACGCACGCACCCGAAAATCCATTTACGCCAATAAAACAGGATTTTCTCAATTAAAATAAAATACACGTGCATGCACCATGTAAATGCAAATTTCAATGCTCGAAAAATACAATCAACCATAAAACAACAACTCAAGCAACTCCGTCCTCCATCCATCCTACCCCCTAACTCCTCGGACTCAGTCCGGAATCAGCAAACCAACCAAATAATTTATTGTAAGAACAAAATATATTTAAATCTAAAAGTAGAGTTTGGAAAATACTTACAGTGCTATATATGATTTTTAGAAGGTTCGGTGCTCGGCAAACGATGGGCGGAAAGCAACGTAACAGTGCAAATGCACTGTAGCCGTGGGTCGCAAAATACCCATTTTTGAATGAGGACAAACCAAGACACCAAATTGATAGGGAATGGTCTAGGGATGTTTATGAAGCTAGTGGAAGTGAGTCTTGGCCATGGGTGGCGGCGCACGGTGGTGGATCGGCCACTTGAAGCCAAATTCGGCCTTGGAGAGTGAGGGAGAGTGAGGGCTATACACAACTCCGTTGGTCACGAAATTTCTTAGAGAGGTTCATGAGAATGAGAGGAACAAGATGGTGGTGGTGAAACACCACGGGTGGCCGTGTACGGCGGCGTATGCCGGTGAGACCGAAACTCTAGTTATGGAAACCCATCGGAGAAAAAGAGAGAGATCGGGTGGCCGGCGTTGCACACCTCCGGTGCAGTAGAGCTCGTCGGTGAGGGAGGAGCATGCTAGAGGTAGAGGTGGGTCATGGCGGTTGGAGGTGGCGCCGGCTGGGTGGGTCAACGGAACGGGCGGAGGGAGAGGGAAAGACGCACGGGCTGGAGGAAGGAAGAAGAAAAAAGAAAAAGAAGAAAAAAGAGAAAGGGAAAGAAAAAGAAAAGAAAAAGGAAGAAGGAAAAAGAAAAGATGAAGGAAAGAAATGAGGTCCAGTCCTCACTTTCGGGATCCATAAACTGATCCGCCGAAAACGATATTAAAAACATAAACGACTAAAATAAATTAAACACTACATCAAATAAATAAATAAACACCATTTAAAATATTTTAAACCCAACGTCAAGCTATAATATAATAAATAACTAGTAAAAATCAACTATTAAATTTTAAATCCAAAAACGAGCTAAAATAAATTAAACAGCAATTTTAAACTCAACAGCAAATAAAATCTAATTAAAATCCGATAATTTAATATAAAAGCACTATAATATTAATTAAATTAAAACCACTCCTTCAGTGAAAATACACGTAAAAGCGGGTCATCACAAGAAGAGTGTTTCAGCTAGGGCTAGAAGAAGGGGCCACTAGGCACCCATGCAAAGAATTTTCTGAAAACTTTTCATTTTCCCCAGAAAAAAGTGATGATAGGAGAGAGAATAAGTAGAAGCAATATAAATAGGGGTCATTAATGGTCAGCACCCATACACTTGCTAAAGGGAGACCAAAGGTAATTTTGGTTTTTTTTTTTTTCCCAAGATTTCCTTCTCCTTTTTCCTCTCTATCTCGCCCACCTTAGGAAAGAACCAAGCACCATTTTCTTCCCATCCAAACACTCATTTCATTCAAGCATACGCGGCAAATAGAGAATACCTTGTTGGGAAGGACTGCATTGTAAGAACCTTCAAGCCACAATCTCTTTCTCTTCTCATGTATACACACACTTATAAGAGTTTTTGGTTGGAGAGTTCAGCTTAAGAGAGTTGAGGGTTGTGTTATGGCTTTGTTGTAAGTCTCACGGGAATAATAGAGTGACTAGTTCGACCATGAGAAGGCAACCATGCACTTTCGGCCATGCACTAGGGTTTTCTTTTCTAAGAGACCAAATCCTTGCAATCATCACTAGGGTTTTCTTGTAGGGTTTGATGTGGTCCCTTCTTGAAAACGTCCAATCTGTGCCATGCACTTTCGACCATTAGGGTTGTTGGATGAGGCTGCACTTGTCATACACACACACACTCACACACACTTGTGTTTCTTAAGCCATGTGTTTGTGTGATTCAAGAATCATAGAAGAGAGTTTTTAGCCGATTAAGATTAGGAGCATAAACCTTAGCACATGACAAGTATGTTTGGTTTTAATGTTTTTTCAAAGTCTAATAGTTACAATATACACTTTCAGCTTGCTTGAATAGTGGAAAAAAAATTACTTTGTGGAGCTTTGTAAGTTAGTTTCTAACTTACTCTTAGATAATGTATTTATATTTACGTGTAAACTTTGCATTTTGGTTGCATAAATTGGATTATTAAATTGATACTTGTTACATGCTATAATTGATTTGAATATAAGTTTTTCTTATGAATGAATGATAACAGTTTCCCCTAAAAAAAAACTAAGCTAGTAACAAATGTAGCTATTCATTAACAATTACATATATTAATTTCTATTTAAAAAACATTTAATCATTACCACACATTATGCAAAATTATAATTAGTACAAATAAATTTTTACATTAATTACTAAACAAATAGGGTTATAATTAATGTCTTGTCATCTATTCTCATTCATTTAGTTATTAAATAAAAATTATATAATATAGAGTAATACTAGATACAGTCATGAATTATGCGTAAATGCCACGTACTTTTATTAAAAAACGTGAATAAATATGAGACCGACATGAAAAAATTAATTTTTTAATAGTGAACCCTACTTTTTTTCAAAAGAAGTGCGCAACCCTTGCATAATCCGTGACTGTATCTAGCATTACTCAAAATATAAATTGTATTTAATAAAATTGCCCTTTTTTTATATGAAATTCATAGTCTTCTAAATTTCTAACACCGTGGCTTTTTTTTTTTTGTTTTTCAAATTAAATACATGTTGGGTTTACATGGTCTCTGAGATTTCTTTCCATGAGAGCCCCCACACCATTTTCCACCTCGGCCCCACCTTGAGCTGTTGACCATTTGCCACCTCCCCACCCCCCCGCATCTTAGATTTTTTAACCCATTGCCTATTGCTCTACCCATAAAAAAAATCCATTATGGTCTTTGAACTCTCGATTGCTCCAATCCTTTTCCCTAAACACATACAGAGACAACCCACAAAATCATAGATCCATCACCAAATCTTTAGATCCATATCCAAAATCTTCATATTCAATTCCCAAAATTCTAGATCAAACTTCAAATATGTAGATCCAACCAGAAGTTACAAATATAATGAAAAATAACTTACTCATGGCCAAGAAACCCAACTTGAGAAATTCACGGCCATGGTTGTGGGTCTCTTAGCTACGACCAACTCGAGAGACACATGACTATGGTCTCTCGACTACAATCAGTTCGAGTAACCCACGGCTCAATATCTACAAGAAGATAAATAAAAATGGTGGGAAGGAGGAGGAAGATAGAAATGAGAGAAGAGAATGAATGAGTATGAATGAGTGAGTGACTAGAGAGAGAGAGAGAGAGAGAGAGAGTTGAGCCACATGTGAAGAAATAATAGAATTAGGTTTGTTTGTTTGTTTTTTTTTTTAATTTTTTTTAAGGGTTATATACTTAGGTGGATGGGTGTAACGCCCGTCCTTATTGTGGGTCATTTTCATATTCGATTTTGATAAAAATCGACGGGAATTACTATTCTTTTTACAATTCTTTTCCATTCATGCCAGGATACAAAAGACTCCATGCTATAAATAAAATTCATTTTCTTAATTAAAAGATTTCAGCGGAAAACATTAACTTTCATAATTTAAGTTTTCATATAAAAACATCTTGCCTAGGCCTTCGTGCTCTTCCCCCTTGGGCTGTGCTCGTCCTGTCCTGTCATGCTCATCTTGTGCCTGGGAGGGCATACATAAAAACTAAAATGAGTCGATGACTCGTAAGCATTACTACATACTGTCAAAATATAATAACTTAGATTTTCAGTCATGCACTCATCATTCCATACATACATATCGTACTTAGCATGCATACGTCTTTCTTTTCGTTTTTAAAAAGTTGTGAGGTGGGGTTTTTCTTTATAAACGTGCTTTCTTCTTTAAAAAAGTTCCCCACGCATCGCTACCTTCATTTCTTAAAGAATGTTTTCATGCATTCGTTCTTTTTACATACATTCATGCATACATGCATTCATTCGTTCATCTTTCCTTACTTACGTACATTCATGCATTCCGTTCATCCATTCATACATGCATTCATTCCTTAACATGCATCCGTTCTTCCTTCTCATTTTCATTGGCCATTTGCACACTGTTACGCCCCATGTGCTGGGGTTAGCAGTCTTTTGGACCTGATTTCGCTCGTGGCCACGGGTTTGGGAATCCATTCCGTCAGGATGCAGCACTGGGTGCATTACCAGTACTACTTACCTGGCATTGCAATCTGCCCCTTTATAGTCCATTCATTGGTACCATTCCATTTCAGTCCATGTGGCTGTTACGTATTTTAATACATCATCCATTCAGTCCATTCCATTCCTTTACAGTCCTTTCCTTTCCTTTACAGTCCATTCTTTACAGTTCTTACGTTTCTTACAGTTCTTACGTTTCATAAGAGTTTTAATTAAGAAAATGGTTTTCTCTCTTTTATTTTGTAAAAGTATTTTTAGAAGAAATCCCTTTAAGAGAAAATGGTTTTCTCTCTTTTCTTTGAAGAAGAACTGTTCAAAAGAGAGAATTACTTTAGGAAAAATCTCGTTTTCTTTGTTTTCTTTTCTTTCTTTTCATTACAGTTTCGGTCCTTGCATTCCTTAACAGTTCTTACGTCTTTTAAGGCTTCTTTTCATTTACTTTTCATGAAGATACATACAATATGTACTACATATAGCATCCATTCACATGCATACACATACATACACATACATACTTTGGGTGCTTAAAAAGGGGCTGCCAAGGAAGGCCGCTACGTACTTATACTTGAAAACTTACGTTTCGTTTTCTTTTTCCTTTAGAGAAAAGCTTTCGTCTTTTTTTTCTTCTTTTCTACACATAAAAACTCTAGAAGAGTATGAACGTAATACTTATCTGGATTTCATGTCATACTCATTCCATGCAGTCCATTCATGTGCGTGTCAGATGGCAACCTACATGCATACACATAACCTTACGTCATCATCTATCTAATGCATCAAGAACTATTCTAAAAATAGAACTACGCCTCACTTGGAACACTTTCCGTCCATTCCTCGACTCTCATGTGCCATTTACTATACTAAAACCTTCCGGGTCTTATTTCTTAAAGTGAACCTTCGTGATTCACCTTAGGGTTAAGACACTAAGACCTCCGTCTCGTTCTTCTATTTCCACAATCTGACGCATGATTCCGACCGACAGAGTCATGCGTCCCAACCTTAGACAACTTACCCATTACTACCTTCACGTATCCTAGCCCATACTATATCCTCATTCCCAACTAGTCAGGCTACATGAATTCAGCCAACTCTGGGGCTAAAACACCATATAACCATGTCCAGGATAGATTACCCATTACATATGGCAAACATGTTCGGTACACGTGTCTCGTCAGAGACACTTGCATCTTACCCCCCTTTTTATCACCTAAGAGCAACTTATAGCTCTAATTAGCGCCCGCTTGTATAAACAAGCTCCATACTCAAATACCAACTTGCTCAGACCCGATTGATAGGACACTTCCTACTTCCCGGCCTTATACAAGTTCATCCCAACACTTGATAGGAGAGGCACAAATGTATCTCTATCACGTCACGCAGCTCAAGACTAAGCTCGGGTCGCGTCACAATACCCATCATGCTTCCGCTGCACGCTCTGATACTTCTCCATCACTTCCATATACTCTTAGCCAAAGTCAGTCTCAAGGCAATACCCATTACCTTGAACTACAGGCCACATCACTATTGCTTTGGGACACTGTTACACAGTTCCCGCCACTTAACAAGAGGACTGTATCCACAAATGCACCTCTGTCACATTATGCAGCTCAGGGCACATTCCCTATTAACAGAACGATGCCCATCATGCTTCCGCTGCACTCTTTGATACTTTTCCACCACTTCCATATACTCTTAGCCATAGTCAACCACAAGGTGAATCTCGTCACCCCGGACTACAGGCCATATCACCAATATTTCGGGACACTGTTATACAGTTCCCGCCACTTGACAAGAGGACTGCATCCACAAATGCGCCTCTGTCACATTATGCAGCTCAGGGCACATTTCCTATTAACAGAACGATGCCCATCATGCTTCCGCTGCACTCTCTGATACTTTTCCACCGCTTCACACATACCTTCAACCACAAGTTAGCCTCAAGGCAACACCTGTTACCTTGGACTACAGCCACATCACCATTGCTTTGCGACACTGTTACACAATTTCCCGACATTACACCATACACTCCACACTTCTTTGCTACACCATCCAACCCTTCGTGACATGCCATCCGGTGTATCACGACCTAGTATAGAGTACACTCACGTGAACTCTCTTCCATCCACACTACAACACACATCGCTACGATACACGCCTCACGGTGCATCGCTACGCGACACGGAATACTCGCCACGCGTACTCCTTTCGCTACAACACTCATCATCACGATGCACATCACACGGTGCATCGCCATACAACACGAAGTACACTCCACGTGCACTCCCTTCCTTCTACGCCACACATCACTATAGCGAACATCACACGGCGCGTCGCTGCATTACACAGAGTACGCTTCACGCGTACTCTCTTTACACTACACGCCGTATCATATCTACGGCATCCATCTCAAGCCCATACTTCACAGCACAGTCCACAATACTACACAAGCAAGCCCAACACTTCACAACTACACTTCACTTCACGACTACGCAGCGAACTCCACAAATACCAACTACACAGTCTACAAGCCAACCAATCAACTACTTTAAACGTAAATAACTAGAGATAGAGGATTATACCATCGACGGGATAACCTATGCGTCGCTCGTTGCTCGTCACGATCATGCGTCGGAGGAGCGTACGTGGCGGTAACACCGCGTACGGTGGCTGTCCACCACATAAAGTGGTAGCTTGGGCTTGAGAATAGCTAGGCATGGTCTTGGAAGGCTCAAGGTGGCCTCGTGGTGGTCAAAGGTGGCGGAGTACGGTGGCATCATGCCGTGAACAATACATCCGAAAATGATGGGAGTTGCTTGAGGTGGAGGAAGGCCATAGAACTTCATGGCAAGCTAGGGAAAGATAGATGAAGATGTGGTGGAGCTGTGGTGGCGAGGTGGTGGCCATACGGTGGCTCACGGCGGCGGTTCGGTTGTTTGAAGTGTATTTCGGCCTTGGAGAGTGAGGGAGAGTGAGAGCTACACAAAGCTCCGTTGGCCATGAAATTTCTTGAGGAAGTTCATGGTGATGAGAGGAACAAGGTGATGGTGGTGAAACATCGTGGGTGACCGTGAACGGTGGTGCACGGCGATACAACCGAAACTAAGGCCATGGAGACCCCATCGGAGAAAGAGTGAGAGTTAGGGAGAAAGAAGGACATGGGGAGGAAGCCCATGACATGGTGAATCTGTTGGTGGTGCTTGGTGGCCGTTTTGGCCGTGTATGGTGGCCCTAGGTGGAGGAAATGGCCTTAAGACCCATTTGCTTGGAGGGAGAAAGAGAGAGATTGGGCTGTCGATATTACTCACCACCGGTGAGGTTGTTGTTGCCGGTGAGGGAGGATCATGCCAGTGTGGGAGGTGGGGCACGACAGCTGGAGGTGGCGCCGGCTGGAAGTGCAAACTATGTAGATGAAGTGCACGCACAGTGATGAAGAACGGGCTGGACGTGCATGGGGGAAAGAGAGAGGAAAGAGAAGAGAGAAAAGGAAAAAGGAAAAAGTGAGGAGGAAAAGAAAGGGGCCTAGGTATTTAAGCTCAATCTTATGCTTTGGGATCCTCAAACGATCTAACGATGAGTTTAAACACTGATTTGAAAACGCGTAAGTGTTTTATTTAAAATAAAACACTTTAATAAAACACTAAGAGGAATTAAGGTAGAATATTATTTTATAAACTAAAATTTATAAAATAATATTCATTCATCATTATTTAAAATGATAAAGCATCGTTAATTATTCAAAGAGAATAAAACACTTAAATAAACACTGAGAGGAATTAAGATAGATTATTATTTTATAAACTAAAGTTTATAAAATAATATTTCTTCATCATTATTTAAAATGATAAGTATATTTAATTACTCAAAGAGGATAAAACCATTTAATTTAAATAAGAGTTTTCAACGTAAAGTTAAACCTCTTAATATTTTAAAACAACTAAAGTATTTAATCTAAGTAATTATCCACAATTATAATATTTTCAGAGCTCATTAAAATATTATAATTGTGTTACTTTAAAAGCAAGTTTATCTAATAATACTGAAAATATTTCCTACAGATATTTCCATGATATTTAACGTATCCGTAAGCTTTAAAATATCTATCTTATTTTGAAATCTGGTGGATAACTTTCAGAATACGCCATCAAGGTACAGTACTAAGGATAAAGCTCAGCACGTAGATCGAAACTCGATACATAGACTAAAACTCGACACGTGGAATGAGGCTCATACGTAAAGAAGAAAAAAGGAGGAGCAGATATCACAATGGGTACCCATCGCCACCCACCTGTTTGCTTTTATTTTTAAATGAATCCGCCTATTCGGACTAACAAGCAGATTTTCAACCGTTACCCCTGCGGGCCGGGCAGATTGGGCGAACAGCCTAGATTGTAAGAGCTTGCCGCCCAGCCCTCGCCATCAACAACAATTTTTCCAGACCAGCCATTTAGTATTTTGGAATTAAGGGTGAATTCGGTTCGGTCCGGTCCGGAGAGATTTTACGGACCGGACCGGACCTATTCGGTCCAGGGTTTTCCCACCCTGGACCGGACCGAACTTCATACGGTCCACCTTTTGACTTTTTTTTTTTTTTTTTTTCAATGACATTTTGTTTAATATTTATGTAATTATATTGTGATATATTTAATATATATACATATAGTATACTATTATATATATATATATATTAGTAATACACTACTACTATTAGTCTATTAGTACTAATACCTATACTAGTACTAATACTATAACTAATAAATATATGTAATGATAGTAATATTATATGTAATACCATATTAAATAATAGTAATACTCTTATTACTAATACTCTATGTAGCTATAGTGATTTAATACTAACATATTACATATTAAACTAACTATACTAATACTATTATAAATTTACAAATATATGATATATTATAATTTATACTATAACTTTTATAATATGTTAATACATTAATATATATACTAGTACTATATATATTTTTGATTAGTTATACTAGTATTATATATTATAGTATTAGTTTTAATTATAGTGATTAGTATAACTATATAATAGTAGACTATTAGTATAACTATATATTAGTATTAGTTATATTGTTATAGTGATTTAGTATAATATTATTAATAATATATTATAGCATTGATACAAATACATTATGGAATATATATTATTATATAATATATGGCAACACATTGATACAAAATACATTATGGAATATATAATACATATTATAAAATTATAAATATATTATAATTTATACCCTTACTCTTAATACTTAATAGTATTAGTAATACATTAAAAAATATAATAATACTTTAATACTAAATATATATAGTTATAGACTTATAAGTTATAGTGATTACTTATTATAATTAGTATAACTATATAATAGTATTAGTATTAACCTATTAGACTACTGGTAATATAGTATAGCTATATATTAGTAATATTAGTTATAGTGTATTAGTGATTTAGTATAAGTTATAACTATATTAATTATTAGTATAAGTATAAGTTGTATAACTATAGTCTATACTCTATATATTAAACTATTAGTATTTATTTTATTTTTATACCGTATTAGTGTCTAGATTATTAGTATTAGTAATTTAGTATAAATATTTGTATTAGTATAAAATTATACATATATTGTAATTTATACCATAACTCTTAAGACTTAATAGTATTAGTAATTAATAGTAAATACATTAAAGAATATAACAATACTTTAATACTAAATATATATAGTTATAGACTTATAGTGATTACTTATTAGTATTATAGTATAGTTATATAATAACTATATAATATAGTATAGTTAAGTTAAGTGATTAGTTGTTATAATTAGTATAGTTATACTAATATTAGGCTATCATTACTATATTATATTTAGTATAGTATATTACTAATTACTTAATGGCGAGCTAGTGATATAATTAGGTTAGATGAAAATTATAGTTATAGTATAGTTATATGTTAGACTATTAGTAATATAGTATAGTTATAAACTTATATATATTAAACTATTAGTAATATTATTTATAGACTACCCACTTAGTTTTTAGTACATGTTATAACTATAGTCCATATTAGTATAAGTTATATAACTATACTCTATATTAGACTATTAGTATTTATTTTATTTTTAAACCATATTAGAGTCTAGTGTCTTCTAATATTAATTTACTCTATTAGTATTAGTAATTTAATATAAATATTAGTATTAGTATAAAATTCTAAATAATAGTATTAGTTAATAATTACTTAATGGCAAGTTAGTGATAGAATTAGGTTAGATGAAAATTACATAATTAATTATATAATCAATATATTATATATATAAATTATTAAAAAAAAAAAAAAATTCATTCGGTCCGGTCCGGGGTGAAAAACCCCTGGACCGTGGACCGGACCGAATGACTTCGGTCCACTAAAATCAAAACCGAGACCGGACCGGTTCGGTCTGGTCCAAATTGGCCGGTCCGGTCGGTTTTTCCGGTCCGGACCGGCCGACTTTCACCCCTATTTGGAATGACTATGAAAAGGAATTCCGGCTTGGAATGTTACGTTTTAACACGCATCGTAATATCCAAACGAACCGGAAGACAGAATTTCTACAACAAGAGTACCGTATATAGTAATCATATATTAACATTCCAGCATAAAACTGAAAAGAAGCAAGAAGTACGATATTATTTTTTTATGATATTATTTATTTACAGCAAGATAGTCTCCAACTGAATAGTTGGCATGCATGGATGATGCCATCTTTAGTTGAGTTATTAGTTTACTTCTTAAGATTACACATGCTAATTCAACAGTTAAATATTTTAGTAAGACGATCTGGAGAAAGTATCAGTAGCCATGGTCCTGAGGTCGCTGGATTCTGTTAACAAATCAAATGAAGTGAAAGAGTGTGGAGGAAGTATGACATCCATGTCCTTGCCAGCATTTTCGAGCAGAGTCAAGGCCGGCTTGACCTGTATTTACACAATGAAAGACAACAAAAAATAAAAAATAAGGCTTTTGATAAATGTTAATCAAACACCCTAGGCTACTTCCCTGTATAAGGTTCTTAAAACTTCTGGCAAATTTCTAAAAACTGAACCGTTTTAGTCTCTAATACAAAATGAATATTGTTTTGAAAAGAAGTGCAATCAACGAATTAGATTAATCTCATCTTGCAGAAAGAAAAGAACAGAAGAAATAGAAACTTGTTCCAAGAAATTAGAGTAACTAGATTGGAATAATAACTACAGATGTTAATAAGAAAAAGATTGATGTCCAGGACAACCCAGAAAGCATCCTCATTACCGTCTAGGCAAGATTATCCGTTAGAGGATGGGATTAAATAAGATTACAGCCATAAAACAAAATCAGGAAGTACCAGAACATGCTTTTAGAAAGTTGGATGAGGGCTAGTGATTAAATGGATGGCCAAATATTCTCTTAAATAAATTAAGTGGTAAAGAATAAATGCATAAGAATGAAAAACTCATGAGAAGACAATAATTGTACCATTTACAATTCGATATCTCAAAAACTTAAGCTGATAGGGTTATGTCTAAATAAATGAAGATGTATTATCATAAAGGAGTGATACATTGAAAGCCGAGTGTGCAACGAAGGGGAGGACTTCGGAAACAATGTGCAATCGGACCTACATAAATTTCAGAAAATAAAATTGTTTTGGAACCCTAGTCAACAGAAGGTTGGCAGTATTATGCCTCAAGTTCCATTTTATACCACTTCCTGCGTCTACCATAGTTAATAAAGCAAAAGAGGGTAACATTTTTTCTTTTGCTTTAAGCATACTCAAAATTGTGGATTGCCTAAAAACCTCGAAGGCCATCTCATCAAAAGAAATCTAAGGAACAAAGGTTTTGATGATGTCCTCCTACATCTCCTTAGAACAAGCACTTGAATCTTGGGAAATTTAAGAATTCCTTGGTATCGTTTCAAAAGACAGACTAAAATTCTTCCATGAATTTTTCAGAAAATGGGGCCCTCTGACGCATTTTGAGATCCAACTTTGACTACATAGCCAGGGGTTGTACTTGGCTCTATTGCCGGTTTACAGATCTTCAATCATCTTTATATTTATGAGAATAATTTTCCCCTTTGTCAAGTTTTATTCTCCTTTTATTTCATACTACCATTTTTTATTTGTGGTGGATCCTGGGAGTCATGAAAGCCATCAACCAAACAAGAGAGATGATGACCCTAGATAAACTGAATTGACTAGAAGATTTTAATAGCAAAGTTCAGCTAAATTGTTGCTATTTAATTAGTTTCTGATCAAATCAACATTTATTCAGAAGTAAATAAATAAATAAACATTTAACTGCTAATAACTTTCCCTTTACTTTGGCTGGGTGTGAAGATGGTGGAAAAATCTTATCACGACCATTATCTTTCAAAATATTTCAGAATGTACCCCGTAGATCATTGTCTTGGTCAAAGAATATTTCACTTACTTCAAAATTATATTCTAATAACTTCTCCTAATATTTCATAATGTCCAAAGATCATCTTTATTGAAGGTAATCATGAAAAGAGCATTCATAAATGGATACCTTTAAAATAGCATGTACAAATACACGAATATGTGGAGATACACCAGTTAGAAGACATGCTTTCTGATACGACCAAAAAAGAGATTTCTGAATTACCTTTGTTGGCTCCTTGAAGGAATTCTCATCCATGAGATTACCAGAGGTGAGTACAGTCTTTGTTGACCCAGATAACTGTATTGAGTTGTGCTCCAATCCCTCCACGCTAATCGTGAGATTAACTTGGTCACTTCCAAAGTTCACGACCTGCAAAAAGCAAAAAAAAATCAAAAAAATCCTCCCAGAATGAAAACAATCCCAATAAGTCAGATACGGACAATAGTCCAATCAGTTTATAAGACAGTGACAAAAGCCAATGATGCAACTATCAAGTTTGAGAACTTCAAGGATATACGCAGAGAGAGCTTAGAGCAAAATCACTATAAGGATTCATCATACTGATCTGAATATTACAGGACCATTGTTGCACTATATCTTGCCTTTCATCAATATATGTATCTATCTATGTGTTTTGAGTACGTGTTTTTTTTTCTTCTGTATAGTCAACAACTGTAGAAATTTACTACCTCTATAAAAAACCCTCTCTCCACCATTTTAACTTCATGTATACAAGAAATTAGTACACATATAAGTTTGCTAAATAAAAAAAGCTTGCTAAATCACATTACACCCAATATTTGATTGAAAGGCAAAACTATAGAATGATTAAAAAACTATTGTTGTTCCTAAAGTTAGGTAGATGGGTGCTCAATATACCACTTCGTATGGTGTCTAACAATGTTCTGCAGTCTTGGACTTCCATGTGATGGTTCTTTCCTTTCATGTCTACACATAAATTAGAAAGCATGGAGATTTTTTTTTTTTGGTGCCAACAGAAGCACATTTAATATACACAACCATAGCACAACATTCAGCATAAAAAACTCAAGTTTCTCAATAACTGCAGATGAACCCCAACCAATAAATAAAAAAATTTCCAATGCATAGTTGTGTATGTATAAGAAAAAGGGGAGTGCAACCACAGAATGAATACAGGCAAAGGTAGCAACATGAATGCAAAAATAATGGTACAATGCATAATAAGACACCGTATCATTTCATCCAATACAATTTATGAAAAAACGTTAATAAGAGCCAGTACTTGCATTTCTTGTGACATAAATGAGCAAAATGTTATAAGAAAACAAAGAGTATGCCAGCTAAACAAATTGCCGGGCATCAACATATATATATGTAATATACACTTCTGGAATGATCCTCTGAGAGAGAGAGAGAGAGAGAGAGAGAGAGAGAGAGAGAGAGAGAGAGAGAGAGCCATTCTTTCAGGATAAGTGATGCATGAAACAATTACCTCAGATGGTTTCCAGTGAACAAAGTAAAATTCGAAAATATCTTTGAACTTGTATGTGCTGGAAAATGGGGTAGTGCATAAAGATAGTGAGATTAATTACAAGTAAGCATACCTTTATTTTTAGGTAAGTCTTGTCAGCATCTGAGTCTTCCCAAGTAATTGCAGATGCAATAAGAGATGTATTTGATTTGAGTGTTGTATGAAGAACAGTTGCTCCACTTGACTCTGCGAAAAAACATTGCACCCAGTAGCTTGGTGTTCCATACTGCTGTGAAGAATCAAAGACAATTGCATCTGGGTTCCACCTTGATAGACAGATTTACAATTTCAGTACAACAATTATATAGCATAGAGGTCCAATTTTCTCTTTCAAAAGTCAAAACAGGTGGAAAGATATTTTAAAAACAAAAGTTTGGGAGAAAAATTACCGCCTGTCATTGGCATTCACAAAAAGTGGAGCATAGCTTGCCATTTCAACTACATCACTGCATTGAAATAATGGAAGTCCTTAGCAGCTTATCTCTCTGATAGATGATAATATTCTTCATGATTGAGATGGTCAGACATTTAAAACAAACAAGTATTTATTTTCGACCTCCTCCAGCTAGAAACTCAACTATAAAGAAAACTGCTCATCAGGTATGTTTGAGAGGCTTAACATTGTGAATTTGGACAATTAATACAAATCAAAGCAGGTTAGATCGAGACAAACTAGGCATTCTTTCTGTATACCCAATAGTATTTACCAGTGAAACTAAATGGCAGCATCATGGAGGCCGTGTTACCCTTAAAAACTGAACTAAAAATTTCTGAACATTGGACAATTTCATAATTATGGTGTTTAATATGGGTAGATTTGGTTAGGGGGATGCTGAAATCGTACTTCTAGATCCATTACGTGTCCAAGGCCTTTTATTCTTCTTGGCCTCTGTTATTTTGGCACAAATCTTTTTGGTTCTTAAAAAGAAAGGATTGAAGGTTCAGTTGTCTGAAATGAACTACTAGAACCGTGAATTTATCAACATAAAGTTTGTAAAAGGAACCAAATATTTGTTGGCAAACAACAAGACCTGTCCTTAAAGGGATGGTACTTGAAAGCTAGGTTGCCTGAAACTGATTTTTTGTTACTGTTGTGTATTTTGTAAGGGTCAGAAGTAAGCACCAACTTATTTGGTGATTCACTTCTTGTCATTCAATTGCCAGGGCATGCTTTTCGGTTAGAATCAGTCATGTCTAGTCTCTTCAGGGTCGGTGGGATCACTTGGAATTGCAAGCTTGGGATGTTATGGACAGCATTTGTAGATTTCCATATTTTTTGGATTTTTCCTTTCTTTTGCATTTTTTTCTATTTTGCTTTCTTTTTGGCTCAACTAGAGACATGATTAGAATGTTAATTGTTCCACAGCTAGTACTAATACATATCACATGCATCTTAGCACCCTCTACACATTATCACTACATATTATAATGAACTTATTGCTAAATAAAGGCTCAACACGTGCTTTGTTTCAGTTAATCTCAATCAATTTCCCATAAAACGTTGTCTAAAGCCATGCGATCCATTATATCCTAGCTATCATGTCTTCTCTCACACCCTCTACACATTCTATCTGACCAGTTTATTGACCTTTTAGCACCCTTAGTTTAAATCAAATGACTGTTCTGTTGGCGGATGCCTGTGTTGCATCCAAGCAAACCATATAAGATGGCATCCTTCATTTTATCAAAAAGCATCACCACCGTTTCCTTCTCATAAAGGCTTTTGGATTTGGTTTTATTTATTTATACTCTGCTCATCCATTTCAACATCATCATTCTTGCTACAAAAAGTCTTTGAGTATTTTAGATATGAGCTTAAACCATTCACTAATGAAGGTCTCTGTTGGCCTCAATTTGTGCCAGCCAATTACAATGAAATTTTCTACACTAAAATAATTACACGATTGATGAAATGAGCTTTGCCCATTCAAGAACCTCTCTTGACTCATTAATTCAAGTTGATATACCTCAAGTTCATCATTTTAATAATTAACATGCATGAGAAAAATGGTTTATATATATATATATGTAAGCATTTTTATTTATGATTTTACGTCTATTAATCAATCTGAAGGACTTATTCTATGTACCAAGAAACAAAATGGATTCAACCAATCCATTGAAGCTAGTGAGCCTCTCCTGGAGGATCATTCAAATTATCAGCAATACTGAAATCTTAACATCCAATCTGCAGCTAATGAATTTTTTCCCTCTCTGAAATGGGAAAGATATTAGGAACACAACGTTCTTCAATCCCCTAGCAGGAGGGAAGTCCATAACTCTCACCAGAAGAAAATCCACCTCAACCTCCTTACTGCTAATCTACCTGTCCAAACCCCCAAGTTCACGTTTAAGGTTGTCTCATGGAACTCTAACTCAATCATTCCATCTGCTTAGCACAGTTGGGTGCATTAAGACTAATTTCTTCACTCTTGCATGCCACCAACTATTATGGAACTAAAATATTTATAATCATAACAATGGAATATTTTTCAAACATGGAATCCATCCAATGTTTGGTTAGGTGTTCTACAATTTCAATACATCAAATAGCTTCTCACTGAAGTTCAGATGACCAGTAGTTAACATAACAACTAACATGCCTAGAGATATAACTTCTCTGCCAATGGTAACCAAGGCAGAATATTTCTATAATATACACTATTTCTAAATAAAAAATGAATGAAATTTTTTGTTCATAAATGAAAATCTAGTGGAGTAAAATAGTTAATGTTTTATGCTACCTATCAAAAAAATAGTTAATGTTTTACACTGGGAAAAAGAGTGGGGAAAACTCATCATGTTATAGAAGTTTTCAACAGTGGCCTGACACCTTAGTTTACTGTTTCCCCGCAAAAGAACTTATCAAGAGAAGGAAAAAAGAAATTTCAAATTTGGTGTGAATTGAAGTAATTACATTTTGCAAGAACAATATTACAGGACACAAGTTAAAAAGTAACATCAAACCTGTTCTTTTCAATCCCAATAAGGAATGCAGCCTCAGCCAGTGCTGCTAAAAGACTTCCCTTGCCAGCATCTTTCCCAGTTACAGCATACTCACTTACAAAAGCCTGAATTGTATTTCAATAGAAACATTATTCATAGGTATTTCATCAAAAGTAAATATTATATCATAAGAGGCGCACCAACACACCTTTGGACCTTCACGTGATGTATGATCAAACTGATTAGCCATAGAAAACAAGTTGTTGGCAGACGTATAAACCTAAACAAGAAGCCAGACAGTGGTAAGAAGATTCTCATTCCTTGTTGCCCAACATAAGACTGAATACATTCAAATCATAACGCAATTGTTTGTTGACAAAAGTCCATTTACATATGAAATAAAAGAAATGATAGAAATTTTACATGATAATCATAAAAGTGGGCTGGATGATCCAATGGTTGAGAAGACCCATCACAATTTGAGATCATTTTGATATCTGGATAGGCCTTGTTTATGGCACTATAGAACTTGAGGTAATTTCCTGGCCAATGAACAAGTAAAGAAGGCAAGTAATAAATAAAAGGTATCCACACACAATCCATATTGCAATGATAGTTTGTTTTTCAAATTTTCAGGTTTTAATTTTTTTAGAAGGAATAATGGATATTGCAACTAAATTATGGCACACAGTTAAATTAAGCACCCAGTACACTTCACAATCTCCTTGGAAGCCAAAGTTGAGAGTTTTTCAACAAAGCTTTTAGTGAGATGTGCATGAGAAAGACATAAGGAGCCATATAAAGGCCAATAAGGATCATTAGTGTGACTATTAGTTTTTTTCTTAGAATACTAGAGTTAACATCATTAGACATTAGGAAAAATAGTCATAGATCTGCGTGATGCACAAGAATAACTATTTTAAATAAATAATATTAATATTCTAGATTATTATATCCAATATAAAGGGAAGTAAAGCTCATTGATTATATATGACTTTGGAAATAAGATAAAATGGGAAATAGACTTTACTAATTTATACAGAAAGCAATAATTTAGCAATATTGATAGGTGATATGCAGACATCTTACTTGACGTATGGAGTAGGTCATCTTATGCTCAATTTCTAAGCTATTTTGTAAACCTAAGCACAACATCATCAACAACTAAAAATATGTGCAAACCTCGGTAATTCTTTTTCCCACAATCCTCATTCCCTATAGCAACATATCTCAAGTCAAAGGGTTCTGGGTGTCCCATTGCAGCTCGAATAGAACCCCATGTAGAATTAGGATCACCTCTAGCAAACTCAATACCATCAAGGGCTTCCTGTAATCAAAGAAAATTATACAGCATAGCAATATATAATTTTACCACCAATCAATGAGGCTGAATTCTACAAAACATGAATGGGGGAGATATTAGTAACACGAAATTGGTTTCATTTTTCATTTTTTTTTTCCCTTTTGTTATCAGGTTCCCCCCTTTTGACCTATAAAACTCTATTAAAATGTTATCCGTAATTCCAACAGAAATTAGGCCAATGAAATTCAAATGAAACATCTTCCCCCCATAAAATACAGTTAACGTTGAAGTATTAACTTGATCAAGTTGATCAACTTAATGTAGTAGGAAGCAACAAAATCAGCCTTACTTGCACAAAAGGAATGACACTGGAAGTATCAACTTGATCATTATGACTGACTCCTGTAGAATTGTTTACATAAAGATAATAAGAGATGTATCATGCAACTGCTATATTGAAAAGAAAAATAGTTAAAATCACCAAGAATTGGTAAAGTACCATTATTGAACACCCATATTGGCAATGTCCCTAGGTCCTCTGCTAGCTGCAGAAATGAAAAAAATAAATAAAAATATTATGGATTAATACATTCTCAAGCAGCATACATGGAACTTATTCAGGTTACTAAGAAGTACAAAAATACTCCACCCACAGAATTAAATAAGATACCTACTTGGAGAAACTCAAAATAGCCAAGGCCATCATCCGTCCAGTACATCCAAACATCACCGAAATGCCCTGGTCGCTCCTCCCAGGGTCCAACGCTTGCTTTCCAGCGAAATGCATTTCTTAACCATTCACCTTCAACAAAACAGCCACCTGATGCAATATATTCAGAGGACATAAATCTATAGTTAGGTTGGAAGATCAATCTGAAAGGCTTCATAAGTTTTGTCCATTCACTCACCAAAAAGTTCTAGGATTTGTGGCTTTTCGGCATTAAATTAAGGTAAAGAAGCATACAATACATCCTTTCTTTTTCGTAAGTAATAAAACATGAAAGAAAAGCCCCTGAATATGGTATTGCCCCAGAATAACAAAAAAAGGATAAAGAATTCCACCTAAAGATTTAAAGTCAAAACCATCCATAAAACCTAAGACAAACATCAAAGAGGCAAAATAAGTGTGAATTAAGACCCATTTGAAGAAAAGTCTTATATATATATATATAGGTAGATCCATCTGAACAAAACTTCAAGAAAACTCTACTTGATTTCACAAATGGATTTCTCTGCACCAACAAAAGCACAAGTCGTGTGTCATAAAGGGAAAAATGCTGAGACAAATAAGTAATCAAAACAAGGAACCACCATGTGCCTAAAAGGAAGGCATAGATCAAGTATTCAAAAAAGATAAACCTCAATATCCACATATTTAGACTCAGAAACCAGTATGATCAAGTCTAAATATTATTAAGTTCACTTGTATGAAAAAACCCACTACCATAATTGAAAATTTTAGTTAGAAGACATAAAATTATGACTACCTGGAAATCTGATAAATTGAGGTTTTAGAACTGCCAGCATTTCAACAAGCTCACTTCGGAAACCATGCCCCTGTGCCAAGACAAAGTTTGTCAAAAGACCAACTAGACATGCTAGGAATGGCATGTACCAAGTCATAAGAAGACGCTCTTTGTGACCATCAATGTCAAAACTGGAAAATGAGTAAATAAACAATTATTTTGGATCTAACATGAAAAAAACATCATGGACTAAAGGTGAAACCTTTCATATATAATGTATATAAAAGTTTCAAACTTCCATAAGGTAGTTCCACTTCCTATATTGTCCAAATCTCAAAATTAGTCAAAGAGGATTTGTACTCCCTTACATTTCTATGTCATTAAGTGGCTATGGCTTTTAAACAAATTTAAGGAGGATAATTTCAACTTGGAAAATACAATGGTGGCTAAACGCTTGTCAGGTTGTTGACAATAATAGCACAATCTATGCAGATTTGTCTCAGATTTTTCACTGATTATTACTTTTTTTAATTTATGTATTGTACCTTCTCTTTTTTCACTCTTAATGGACTTCCCGGGATTAAGTCCCAAATTTTCATGAGAGCAATTTAGTTTATACTACCTCTTAAAGGGGTTGACATAAAAGCAAGAAACAACATTAGCATAAGGAAGTGCAGCTGGTAATTGCCACTTGCAAAAACCACAAGAGGCTTGTGTATTCAGACTACTTTATACTAGATTTACAAATTAACATCTGATTTTCAAGGCAAGGGAGGCCTTCAAAATAATCTATAACCATCTCATATTCAAAGATCTTTCCTTAATGTGCATATTTTCATAATCAAAATTAAGATAAAATAAGTGTTACGCCCGGCGTCGGCATGAAAAACACCAGGTTACGTGTATAAATTCCATTGCATGGTACAGGGGAGGGGTAATGCAAAGAAACATGAAAAATCAATAGGCACCCCATCACTTACGATGGACAGATTGGATTCACCAACCATCCTTAAAGAAGAAATTCAACTCATTCATTTATAAACATTTGAGATTATCGGTTTCCTTTCACCTCCTTTCTAAAGAGAGAGATACATGCTTATTTAGGATAATTACATTGTTACACTAATATAAAAAGAATGTATAAATGTATAACATATTATATCTATGTATACAAGCCACAGTTTGAGCGTATTTATAACTCATATAAAAGCATATATGTGATAGAAAATCAGCAGATACCTTGTATGTATCCAAGGGCATAGCTGACACTTGGTCAAACCAAATAACTCCTTTCCTGGTTGTTGTCAATTGAAGTCTAGAATTAGGATTTGTGGCATTGGCTTTCAACAGGACCTCCATCTTTGTCCAGTTTGAGACCTCCGATGCAGAAGCTCTGAGAGGCAAGGCATGTATTTCAAAGGATGCATTAGCCCCATTTGATCACATAACATTTACAGAACTCTGAACAAATGTGCAAATTACTCACATAATGTTAGCAGTTGATAGAGTCTGCAAGCCATCTGAGCCCATCAATGATACAGATACATTAATTGCTTCTGAAGAACGAACATACAGAAGCACTTTGTATGTCTTTCCTTCCAGAATATTCTGAAAGAAAACAAAAGCAAGGCAGTTTGTCATACTACAGCATCTTGTTTCCTACACAATTAAATCTCCTCAACCTCACATAGACTCTAAACTGTTTCTAAATACTCATTATTTTCCCAAAAAGTTCGTGATTCCATGCACACCAGATTTGGACTTTTAAGTCTTCCAGATCAGGGTGGAAAAGAAATAAAGGGAGCAAAAAGGTTAGAAGCATATTCATATCATTAATCTTATAAAAGAGGTAGCAACTAGAGCTTACCATGCCCCAAAAGCCTGGGTTATAAACACCAACTCCCCCAGCTGGACAGATAGCAGTACCTTCACTGTCACATAGCACCTCCATTCGGAGTGCAACCTTATTGCGTTCAAAACATGACGAGAGGTCAGTCGATACTATAAGGGAAAATTCATCCCCAATAATAGACCAGGGGTCAATATTTGAGGGAACATTAGGGCCCCCAGCTTCAAAACCTGGACAAAAAACTTCATGAGAATCACTGATATATTATAACATACAGAGGAATTTGAAGTCAACCGGACATGAAAAGGCATGTGAGCCACCAATCTGCCAAATCCAAAGATCAGGTATTGCATCTAAAAAGCTGGTAGTGTGTGACAATAAATAGATGGACAAAGATATAAAATGTCATAGGAAAATTCAATGAGGGTTTTTTAGATCGATATTGTAATGCCCCAAGGGAGGCCTAAGCCATATTTGGGCCTATACTCCAAAATGACTAGTCAATGCTACAATTGGAGGCCCATTAGAACATTGTAAAGTAGCAAAAACTTCTCCCTTCCAAGCAATGTGGAATCCCATAGACCACCTACACTAACTACTCAATATGGGATATCACATATACAAAGCTAGCTTGAGAGTTGGATACTGAATTATAAATCTTCTGAAAATCTAAGAAAAGTACTATCAAGCATTTAGTGAGAATCTGGCACACATTGAAACGCTTACTATGGGTCTCTTCTTTCTACTATTCTTTTCATATATTG
Source organism: Carya cathayensis (assembly GCA_011037825.1). Taxonomy (NCBI): domain Eukaryota; kingdom Viridiplantae; phylum Streptophyta; class Magnoliopsida; order Fagales; family Juglandaceae; genus Carya; species Carya cathayensis. Next base: position 270,199 of record QGSO01000387.1, on the reverse strand, counting down.
AAAGTTTAGAGTAGTAGGAAATGATCACCTCTGTTGCTCACAAGCTCTGCCCACAACCCCCCAGCACCAGCATGGTTGATCTCCTGCAGAAACATTTGAGATGATGATCATTTACCCTGGTCATAAATTTCTATTATGCACAGAAATCATCATACACATCATAAAGGTTCACAAATTCTGCACATAGTTTATCCATCTATTTATTTTTCTCCTCAGAAACATTTTACAAGATTAAAATCAAATGGAGCATGGCCAGACCAATCAAGGTTCCATTTAAAAAGTCTCAAACTCCCAGAGATACACAACTCCATTTTAGTGCACAGGTACGCATACATGAATGTGTAAACCTAAGCATGCATCTGTGTTGCCATTTGCAGGTATACAAACTTGAACTAGACCATAGTTACGATACAGATAGCATATAAAGCACAATTGGGAATTCAAAAATAGAAACTGTGAAGATTTAAGAGAGAGAGAAAGAAAGAGACCAACTGAAAATCAATCAGAATTTTTTATAGCTAAAAATCAAGCAGAATTGAAGGGATGTGTGATACCAGGTCAACAAACTAACCTCAAAAAATATTCCAAAAAGTGTTTTGGGTATTGGCCGTCCCAATGCTTCAGAAGCATTTACAAGCAGCAATGCTGTTTTGTTGGCGTCAACTCCAATAGCAAGACATTGAGGCACAAAAAAATTCCCAACGAAAAAGTAAAGCAGAAGAACACTGTAAGGGACCTTACAAGAACCCATTTTGTACCACCACATTTGATCTGTTCAAAACCTTATGAAGACATAAAGGAGCATATTCAGTTACATTGTGACTAATCAAACAAAATGAGAAGATAAAAGGATAAGCACACTTTTGTCTGATATGCTCAAGATTAGGAACTGCCGAAAGGTACGAACCCATAAGCAAATCTTTGATCAGTACCATTTGGCCACTGTCAGATGAATACTACTACCAGCTATATAAATTGGACAATATAATTAATACGCAGTGTCTTTTTCAAATATTTTGGGATGAAGAATGAGAATTATAAATAGTTGACGCTGATGACTTCATGATAAAATCCCACTTACATCATTTGATTGATATGATCTCTATTTTAATCCGGAGGAAGTAATAAATATAAACTGCCGAGTTTGAAAGTTTTCATTGCAATTGCAGCAGAGGTAGTGGCTTGAACAATTTACCGTGATTGAATACAAGGGAAGAGAGAGAGAGTTATTGAAACACCCCGAAATAATAGAGCAGACCCAAACAAAAAGTAGAACCGTGAATAAGAAACTAAGCCTTAAAATGACAATATTGCCTACGTTACCAATCTAATCAAGAGCAAAACAACACACAGAATGAACTTCAGTTCAATTATCATGGTCAACGAAAAAAGGGAGAACCCAAGTTTAAAAGCAAAACAACAGAATACCCAACAATCATCAGAGACGCAATTCCATTAATGCAGAATATAAGTCCTGAGATAATGATCCCCAGATATAAGTTTCAGAAGGGAAATTCAAAGGGGCGAGAGAGAGAGAGAGAGAGTTGCCAGTATGGATTGCCGGGGAAAGAAAGCAGGAGTGAGACAACAGTGTTGCAGAATGGATGACGATGTCTCCAACCAGTGAGGTTTGACTGCGTCTATCTTCAATCCCAACAGAGTCACTTTATAGTTGGGCCAAGGGTATTTGTTGCCTTGCTTTCACGTCAGCAAAATACGTTTAGGCAGTGGATTACAAGGTACAACTCCGTCATTTGCTCGTGGACCCCTCGCCATGGATTCTGTGATCCATCTTCCCCATAGGTTTTTTTTTTTTTTTTTTTAGTAAAAATCCCTTGTCTGCTTCTTGTCCTTAATTATATCAAACTAAAGAGAAGATATCTTATATTTGTTTATGATTTCATCAAGAAATATGTACGCACAAGATGCTCTAAATGCATTATCTTTTGGAAAAATTTAATTGTAAACATATTACACACTAATATGTGCATTAATCTAATGTAATTGGTCAAAAAATAGATTTTATTAAAAATAATAAATATTTAAATTTTGAATATGAAGTAATCAATATTAGTACAAAAATTAGTTCGCGACTTTATTTAAATGTAGCAAAACTCTTACCTTTTACATATTCGTTTAAATCATCCAATAAATTCTGTAACTAATGATTAAATAAAATTAAATTATTTCATTTCATCTCATCTAACATAACTATTATAACTTTTATAAATTTTTATATAAAATATAATAAGCAATTCAATTTTTTCAAATCTTATTAAAACAAAATTAATATTAAAAAATTATACTATAACAAAAATTTATTTAACATTCAGTAAAATATCTCGTCTGAACTGTCTAACCAAATTAGATCTACGCAGAATTTAATGATTATTTTGATAGCTGTTCCTGCCCAACTGATTCGAATCCTTATTTTATTCTGGCGTTGCAATAATTAGAAGATCAGCCTAAAATTGAACATAGCGTAATTGGAAGCTTCCCTTAGTTACCATTTCACCGATTTATTAATAAAGAGCAAACATTGTTTATTCTCCGAATGTATAACCGAGAAATGCTACTCATAAGCCCCTACACCATACACCACATATTTTTTATTTTTTTAAATTTTTTTAAAATTTTTTTTTAGATTTTTTCTTTTTAAAATATTTTAATTTTTCTATTTATTATTTATATAACAAATATTTGATAAAATAAAAAAATTAAAAAAATTAAAAAAATAGGTGGTGTGTGGTGTAGGGGCTTATGAGTAGAATTTTTCTTTTGGGATATGTTATAGGAACACATCTCGCTAATAAGATATGAGAATTTTGTTAATAATAGTAAAATGATTTGTAAATAGCAATTAAATAGTTTAAATTGAGTATTTATTGACTTTTGGAAAAAATGAGAAAGAAAAAGTTGAATAAAAAATATTATAAAATTAAAATATTATTTTTATTTTGAGATTTAAAAATATTGAATTGTTTTTTAGTTTTTATGTTTTATTTGGAAAAGTTGTGATAATTAGTTTGAAAAAGTTGTAATAATAAGTTTGTGTTTGACCACTGAGAATTCTCAATTGAGAATTTTGTGTTTTAAGATGAAATATTAAAATAATTATATTTTAATATTATTATTGTTTTGAGATTTGAAAAAGTTAAGAAAAAGTTAAATAGTTTATTATATTTATACGAGGATTTGGGAAAGTTGTAATGATGAGACGAGAATTTTATGCTTGAGATGAAAATTTTGTGTGGCCAAGCAATAAAAGTGTTTGTGTTAGAATGAGATTTGAGAAGAAAATGAGATGATATAAGATGAGATGTAATGAAATAAAAATCATTTCCAAACATCCCCTTAGACTCCACTTCTTACTAGAGAATGCAAATAAATTATTAAGCAAGTAATAATGCATACTAGTTGCAAACCTACTTGGAAATAACTCGATAACTATGATCAGCCATCCTTAGTTATAGGAATACGTCTCCCCCAAAACGTATAAGCATGCGTGTACGTATTGCCCCTCAAAACAAAAAGGTGTAAGAAGACAGGCCAGAATTCGTGGAGTGTTCTTTTAGGATGCCTTGCGTTCACTCCAAGACCAAACCTCGTAATATACTAATAGCTACAAAGACATCTATGACCGTTTTGATACATTTTTATGTACCTTTGAAGCCACAACTAAAGACTTTGGTGATTTCAAAGAGCTTCAGTTACTCATGTGACAAGTGGGGAAGAAAAAGGAGTTCGAAACCAATTGACCAACAGCTTTATTAAATTAGTGGGTAATGCTACAAACTACGCTTCCACCTTACTGCTGTTTTACTATGCAAAATGTGGCACTTTCAAGTCTCATCACCATTAAATCACCCTTTAATTTTTTTCTAAAGAAAAAATTTACAAGTTGATGGATAATATCGCTATAAGAGAGCAAAATACATCAGGCCAAAATGGTTCTCAAAGTCCGGTCCATCAAATGACCATCACTAAAATACAAATGAAGAAAGAGGGAAATGAGACAGAGAAGGAACAAGAGAATGCAAGGTATCAGGATGTTACAAGAAAAAGAGGGGTGTGGTGACCTAAAGTAAAATGAGGCAAGATATAAAAGGCACAAGTACATACGATTTTGGGGACTTTTTGAAACCTCAAGACGGGGGGGTTCCAATGATGAGATCTTTACCAGGAAATGGACTTTCATGATCTATTATACAGTGAGGATGAGAAATCATGACATACGATAAAACAAGTTTATTAAAGTCGATTCTCCCCTTCCCTTCCCGAACCCCTGGGGACGTAGGCCTAGTGCCAAATCACATAAATCTGCACGTTCATCTCTCTTTACTTTCCTTACATTTATTACTTTTTACTGCTATAGATGTACGCAAGGACACCGTACAACCACCCAAAACAATCAATGATTCATATAACCTTCAATTATTATATTTTATCTGTTGATTTGCCGTTCAAGTGATATGTATTACAAAAGAGAGTGCGGAGTTGTAGTTTAATCTAATTCCCATGAAAATGTCCTCCATTTTTCTTTTAAATACTGTTATGTATACAAAGGGATTACATAAAAATAAATCCATAAACTGATGTGGTACGTCAGATTGTAAAGTTACTTTTATTATAAAGAAGATCTAACGGATTCCTTAAAACCACATCAATTTGTTAATTTACTTTATATAATCTATTTGTATATGTAACAGTTCTCTTTATAAAAATAAAAAAAGGGAGAAATTGTCAATCAAGGCCTAGGACAACCTCAGTGGGGCTAGGAATGAACTAGGAATGAACCATTTTCCCATTCTGAATTTTTGTGCCATTTGTAGGCGTTAACAACCACCTTATCACAGTGAGATGAATGGGTAGTTTGTAGAATTTCTTTAATTTGATAAATTTGTTTTAAGTTAAATATGATTAGAAACGATCACAAAAGAGCTTTTATAACCCAGCTCAAGCTGGTAATAAACATGCATTTTGGTTTGAGAAAATTTAAAAGGATAACACTTTTTAGTTTTTTTATAATTTACCAAACGGTATTTACAATCTCATAGTACGTATATTTCATTTTTCTTCAAATTAAATACGCTTTTTTTTTTGGGTATTATGGGTAATTTTATTCTTTTGAAGGAAAACTGGGTACATTATAATTTTTTTAATAATTTATAGGAGCGGATTGCCGAAATCGATAATTTAGTAGCCGATAACTGTGCGATAGCTTAAGGGGAGTTTACATGCTTGTCCCAAATAAATACATCAAACATGTTGAAGGATGTTAGAGAATGTTATTATGGGTAAAATTACATTTTTATTGCAGTATAGGATAGAACTTTAGCGATGTATTATAAATCTATTATTACTTCTTAATCATGGCCACAGTGATGAAGGTTTATATCAAATGGATTATAAAGTATGGTCCAATTAGGACACGAATTGAGCTGAATTTGAGCCAAGGTTCCTGGGCTGGATTAACCTATATATGAGCTCATACTCGAGCTCAAGAAAAATGGAAGACCTTTGATTGAACTCGGCTCACCTAACATATATTTAGATCGAGCTCGAATAAAAAAAATGAACGAGTTGATCATGAGCTCAAGTTAATTGTTTTTAATTAATTTTAACTAATACAAATTACATAATGAATTAAATTAAATAATTAAACTTAAAGAGAATATAACAAAATTTGCCACTAACACAAAACTATAGAATGAAATTCTGCTACATTTAGGCGATTTTCTATTAAAGAAATAGAGGAAAAAACAAGTTTTATTTATTTATTTATTTATTTTTATTTTTTTTATTATTGATCAATTAAGACTCTTACCCAAGCAGGAGGTGCCGAGGTGATGTAACAAGATTTTCTTCCAAAATTGAACCTATGAGTACTTGGACAGGAGAAATGAAAAATAAAAAAGATTTTTTATTATTTAGAAGAATATAAACTCAAGAGTGAGAGTCAAAGACTTACGGAGTGAGGGTTTAGAGTGTTTGTAACGTTTTAATAGAAGTTTGGAGCACGGACAGAAATGCACATGAAGAAGAAGAGGAAGATTGAAGGAGAAACTGAAAGTGAAAGGCGTCGTCCTGTGTTTGGGAAGGAAGAGAAATGAGTTGTGATTAATTAATAAGTCAAGAGCAAAACTACTGGGAAAAGTCTTAAGCCTCGTGGTGGGAAGTCTTAAGCCTCGTGGTGGGAAGTTGGGGATTGATGTAAATAACATTCAGGTGATGTCATATGTGTTGGGAAGTGAAGTTTGGGAAGAAGTTGGAAAGGCTAATAGTGGAACTGAGGTAAATAGTGCTCAAGGATGGTTGGAACTAGTGCAAATATTGTGAAAGTGATGTGATACTTATTGGAAAGTGAGGTCTTAGATGGAGCACTAATATTAGACTCACATTAATAATGTTTAGTATAAAGAAAATTCTATGAACTATACTATCATCTTACTTTCATCTCATTAAGTAAAATGTGACACATTTATCACCATTGAATGTCATTTATTGTATGCTTCTTTATCATCTAATAGTGATGAATATACCACATCTTACTTAATATGATGAAAATAGGATGAAAGTGTAATGTATAACATTGCTCAAATAATTATTGATATCACATAATAAAGTTAGCAATTATGCTAAATATGTTCAAATAATCAAAATAGAATTGGACAAGAGAGTGTTGTAGTCAAATTAGAGTTTCTTACTATTTATATAACATTTGACTCAAGAATTCTTATATGAACTTTGTTAACGTCGTGTTTTGTACGCCTCTAAGTCGGGCATTCAGCAGTTTGAGTCTTTGGTCTTGAGCCTATGCACACAAAGAAGACACTTCGAGATGGTGTCCGTGGTGATGGCTGGGAAGTTTATGATGCTAAAGTCAGTATATCCTTAGGGGAGTGTTTAAGTGAGCAGCGAGAGTTAAGAGAATCTAACCCTTATCCCAATACCTGGGAATCATTTTTATACCTGGTCCCTAGGAGCAGGTGCCCATGTGTAACAGCCCGTTAATTCTTATCTTTTCACCCTTTTCTTTCTTTTCTTTTCGCACATAGTAGACGGCAAGGCAATTCGTTTTGGTTTCTTTCCCGACAGCAATCACCATCTCTCTCGTCTCTACCCTCATCTAGAATCACACGCATAATTTATATTTTCTCATAAATCACGTAATTTGTTCTTCACTGACAACTGTAAAATCATGAACAGTTTTATCCTAAGTGTTGTACCTCGATGGCGTTTTTCGGATCTTATCCATCGAATTTCAAAGTATTAGATAAGCTTGTTTTTAAAGTAGCACAATTATAATAATTTAATGAGCTCTGAAAATATTATAATTGTGGATAATTACTTAGATTAAATATTTTAGTTGTTTTAAGATATTAAGAAGTTTAATTTTACGTTGAAAACTCCTATTTAAATTAAATAGTTTTATCCTCTTTGAGTGATTAAAGATACTTTATCATTTATATGATGATGAAGAAATATTATTTTATAAACCTTAGTTTATAAAATAATAATCTATCTTAATTCCTCTCAGTGTTTATTTAAGTGTTTTATGCACTTTGATTAATTAATGATACTTTATCATTTTATATAATGATGAAGAAAATATTATTTTATAAACCTTAGTTTATAAAATAATATTCTATCATAATTCTTCTCAGTGTAGTAATTAAGTGTTTTATTAATTTAAATGATTTTATCCTCTTCGATTAATTAACGGTACTTTATCATTTTAAATAATGATGAGGAAATATTATTTTATAAATTTTAGTTTATAAAATAATATTATACCTTAATTCATCGTAGTGTTTTATTTAAAGTGTTTTATTAAAATAAAACACTTACGCGTCTTCAAATCAGTGTTTTAACTCACCGTTAGATTATTTGAGGATCCCGAAGCGTAGGATTGAAGCGATATACCCAGACCCCTACTCTTTTCCCTTCACTTTTTCTCTTTTTCTTTTTTTTTTCTTTCTTTTTTTTCCTCTCCTTCTTCCTCACGCACGTCCAACCCGTGCACACGTTTTCTCTCCTCCATGGCCGTTCGGGTTTGAGCTCCAGTCGGCGCCACCTCCGGCCGCCGGACCTCACCTCCCTCACCGGCCTCACCTCCTCTCTCCGGCGAGCACAACCCAACCGGTGGTGTGCTAAACCGGCCACTCTTTCTCTCTCTTTCTTCCTTCAAAAATATGGGTCTCTTAGGCTTTTTCACATTTTTGGACCACCATACACGGCCAAATCAGCCACCAAGCACCACCAATGGATTCACCTCATCAAGGGCTTCCTCCCCATGTCTTTCTTTTTCCCTAACTCTCACTCTTTCTCATATGGGTTTCTCAAAATACACATTCGGTTTCACCACCGTGCGCCGCCGTACACGGCCACCCATGGTGTTTCACCACCCCCAACTTGTTCCTCTCATCACCATGAACCTCTCCAAGAAATTTCATGGCCAACGGAGCTTCGTAGAGCTCTCACTCTCTCTCACTCTCCAAGGCCAAAAATGGCTTCAAACGGCCGATCCGCCGCCGTTAGCCGCCGTACGACCACCACCTCGCCACCACAGCTCCATCACATGTTCCTCTACCTTTCCCTAGCTTGCCATGAAGTTCTATGGCATTTCGCTACCTCACGCCTCCTCCGCTCACCGTTCGGATTTACTGTTCACGGCGTGATGCCGTCGTGCTCCGCCACCTTTGACCACCACAAGGCGACCATGAGCCTTCCAAGGCCACGTCTAGCTTTTCTCAGCCCCAAACTACCACTTTATGTGGTGGACAGCCACCGTACGCGGTGTTATCGCCACGTACGTTCCTCCGACGCATGTTCGTGACGAGCAGCGAGCGACGCACGGGTTATCCCGTCGATGGTATAACCCTCTATCTCTAGTTATTTTACGTTTAAAATAGTTAGTTGGTTGGTTTGTGGTTTGTGTAGTTGTATTTGTGGAGTTCGCTGCGTAGTTGTGAAGCGAAGTGTGGTTGTGAAGTGTTGGGTTTGATTGTGTAGTTTTGTGGATTGTGCTGTGAAGTATGGGCGTGATATGGATGCCGTAGTTGTGATACGGCGGGTAGTGCGAAAGGAGTACGCGTGGTGCGTACTCCGTGTCGCGTAGCGATGCACCGTGAGACGTGTACCGTAGAGATGTGTGTTGTAGTGTGGATGGAAGAGAGTTCACGTGAGTGTACTCTGTACTAAGTCGTGATACACCGGATGGCGTGTCACGAAGGGTTGGATGGCGTAACAGAGAAGTGTGGAGTGTATGGTGTAGCGTCGGGAAACTATATAACAGTGTCCCGAGGTAGTAGTGATGTGGCCTGTAGTCCAAGGTAACAGGTATTGCCTTGAGACTGACTTGTGACTGAGAGTATAAGGAAGTGATGGAGAAGTATCAGAGCACGCAGCGGAAGCATGATGGGTATCGTGACGTGACTCGAGCTTAGTCTTGAGCTGCGTGACGTAATAGAGGTGCATTTGTGGATGCAGTCCTCTCCTATCAAGTGTTGGGATGAACTTGTACAGAGCCGGGAAGTAGGAAGAATCCTATCAACCGGGTCTGAGCAAGTTGGTGTTGAAGTTGGAGCTTGGTTATACAAGCAACGTTAACTTGAGTTATAAGTTGCTCTTAGGTGATAAAAGGGGATGAAATACAGGTGTCTCTGGCAAGACACGTGTACCGGACAGGGTTACCATATGTAATGGATAATCTGTCTTGATCATGGTTACATGGTACATGAGAGCCCAGGAATGGATGGAGAATGTTCTAAGTGAGGCGTAGTTCTATGTTTAGAATAGTTACTTATGCATTTAAATAGATGATGATGTAAGGTTATGTGTATGCATGTAGGTTGCCATCTGACAAGCACATGAATGGACTGCATGGAATGAGTATGGCATGAAGTCCAAGTAAGTATTACATTCATACTCTTTTAGAGTTTTTAAGTATAGAAAAGAAGAAAAAGACGAAAGCCTTTCTATAAAAGGAAATCGAAAAAGAAACTTAAATTTTCAAGTATAAGTATGTACTGGCCTTTCCTTGGCAGCCCCTCTTTATGTACCCAAAGTATGTACGTGTATGCATGTGAATGGATGTTATAAGCAGTACGTATTGTATGTATGTTCATGAAAAAGAAACGAAATGAAGCTTTAAAAGACGTAAGAACTGTTAAGAATGCAAGGATTTAAACTGTAATAAAAGAAAGAAAAGAAAACAAGATTTTCCTAAAGTAACTCTCTTTTCCAAAAATGATTCTTTTCAGACTCTTTTAAACAGTCTCTTTTTCAAATAAAAGAAAGAAAATATTTTTATCATGAAGAGACTTCTTTTAAAATGTCTTTTACAAAACAAAAGAGAGAAAACCATTTTCTTAATTAAAACCTTATGAATTGTAATAAATAGAAGAAAAGTAAGAACTGAAGAAACGTAAGAATTATAAGAACTGAAATGAAAGAATGGACTGGACTGAATGGATGATGTATGAAAATACGTAACGGCCACATGAACTGAAATGGTACCAAATGAAAAGGGGCAGATTGCAATGCCGGGTAAGTAGTACTGGTAGTGCACCCAGTGCTGCACCCTGACTGAAATGGATTCCCAAACCCGCGGCCACGGGCGGAATCAGGTCCAAAAGACCGCTAACCCCAGCACACGGGGCGTAACAGTGTGCTATGGGCCGCATGAAAGTGAAAAGAAAAGAAGGTATGTATGTTAAGAAATGAACGCATGTATGCATGGATGTATGTATGTAAAAAGAACGAATGCATGAAAATGTTCTTTAAGAAATGAAAGCAGCGAAGAGGGGGGAACTGTTTTAAAGAAGTAAGCACGTTTTAAAAGAAGAAAACCCTCACCTCGCAACGTTTTGAAAAGAAAAGAAAGATGTATGCATGCTATGTACGATATGTATGTACGGAAATGACGAATGCATGACTGAAAATCTATGTTGTTATATTTTTGACTGTATGAAGTAATGCTTACGAGTCATCGACTCATTTTAGTTTTTATGTATGCCCTCCCAGGCACAAGATGAGCTTGACAGGTCAGGACGGACACAGCCAAAGAGGAAAGAGCACGAAGGCCTAGGCAAAATGTTTTTATATGAAAACTTAAATTATGAAAGTTAATGTTTTCCGCTAAGTCTTTTAATAAAGAAATATGAAATTTTTATAGCATGGAAGTCTTTTGTATCCTGGCATGAATGGAAAAGAATAGAAAATGAATAGTAATTCCCGTCGATTTTGTTTTATAAAAAAAAAATCGATATGAGAAGGACCCACCATAAGGACGGGCGTTACACCATGCTTTGCAATAGGGGGGGTGTCCTCTCCAAAATTTCTTCAGTCATGCTTATTTAATGCGGCATTGCTTTCTGGGGAGCACATTTAATGTAGCGTGGTCCTCTGTCCTGTCTATCTATCACAATACGTGGTCGTCATTCTCTCTTTGCTTGTTGTCAGAGAGTTATGGGTTGTAACAATCCGCTAAAAATTTAATAGTGAAATTTCTATAGGCTTTAGGAATCTCATGGAAACTTCATAAGTTTTTCACGAATCGACTAATCGTGTAAGATTTAGTCTATCAGCATAGTTAGCGTTATCACTCGATATGATGCCAGAAGCGCGATTTTATTTATTTAAGGTAGTTAGAAGTGTCAGAATGAGATATGGTTTGTGACATTAGACTAAGTTGATTATTTAAGATTTTATGGTGTAATAATCTCATTTTTAGTTTTAAGACAATACATTTGTTTGAAAATGCATTTTACTTTTCTTGAGGCATTTTAGGGTTGAATTTTGATAAATGAATTGAACAGTTAGGTTTGTATGAATATTTAGAATTTTACAATGCAAAGTTTATTTTTCACTTTCTTGGAGTGAATAGTAACCTAAATAGTAGCACCTAATGTAGTGTTTTCCAAATCATAGTGTGGAACGTCCAAATTATATTAAGAAAGTTTTATTTGGATATTTGGAAAAATCTTATTCACACTTGGTGAATAGTTTTGGACACTTAACACAGAGGAACATTGAGATGGATTGTGAAGGAATCAGGGTGTGAGATCATGTCACCTAAGCAAAATCTCATTCTTTCATGTGATCAACCAAATTATGCCAGACCAAAGAGGGTTTCAACCCTAGTGAAACCCTAAATGGTTGGAATTCAATTGAAAGCCCAAAAGTTTAGTTGAAACCGAAACCCTAAACGGTTTCCTCAAACCTTAAAGTTGGCCTCTATACCATTTTTGATTTGATTTCTAGCATTGTGTTTAATTACTTGATTAAAATCACTTCCACATGCTATTAATTAATCAAATTCTTGTTATGACATAATTATCCAATTTTTTAAATCTTAGAAATTTGATTGGGTCAAGAAAAATTGGATTTTGGCTTGATAGCATATCAAACCCTAACCAAACCCCCTTCAAATCTCAAAGTGAAGCCCACTTGGTTGAGACCCACCAGGGCTCATGAATTTGGCCATCTTGCCAAAGATTCTTTAATAAGTTTTCTCCCCCACATGGTAGGCCATCTACTGCCCTTAGCTGCACCCAATAGTGCCTTGATGTGAAGGAGAAATCTACCTCATCACCCTCTATACCTCACAGTTACAGGAGGCAGTCCTTGCCTCTCACTATTCTCCACTTTATATGACATAACGACCTCCAATCAAGGGTCATTCAAGCCTTTACCTTTCCCCTAGACTACTCCTGGCATTTTTTGCATCTCCACATGTATTCCTCAGCATCCTTCAGAGCGCGCGACCAGTAGTATCCTGCCCACATTGATTTCTTTGCTAGCACCCTTCCTCGAAAGTGGTTGTCATAGATTCTCTCGTGTATATCTATTAACACATGTTGGGTTTGTTCATTTTTTATGCACCTCAAGAGGGGTGTGTTGTATCCTCTTCGATATAGGATGCCATCAACTATGGTGCATCTAGCTGCGGAATAGAAGGTTAGATATCAATAGCGTAAATAGTAGTTTACCTCAACTCGAAAAGTGTGACTCTGATCGAATGCAGAAGAATAAATATAATGCCAAATCAATCGGCTCCCTCCAAGCTATCTGCAACATAAATTGAGCTTGCTCAATGCTGAAATCAGTCTTGTGTTTCCTTGGATCGATATTAGTGGAAACAATCAAAATTAGCATTATGAAAAATGCTATACAGTTGACCTGTCATATCACCTTACTGCCATCATATGGAGGAGATGAAGCGTCTCGCACTAGCTGAAAGATCTGATCGTTTGTGAGAGCATCATTAGTTGGATCTCCATCTTCACTATTATCCTAGTTATCAGTGTCTACATTCGGTACAAGCGATGAGGATGCGCCAATCAGGCTTAGGATCCCAATAAATCAACAATAATAGAGGTTGAGAAAGTAATACTCACTCCCCGAACAGCGAAAGTAAAGGTCTTTGCTTCAACCTCCATCTGACCCATGGCATGGTAGAATTCACCGACCATGTCTGGATACACAATTTCCCTCTGCTGATAGATCGGTGCCCATCCCCAATCCATGATGATGGAGTATATGGTCCGTCCAACCCATGCAATATTGCAAAAGTCATCCAGTACGATCTCCCACTTGACAAGTATCGGCCTCAGAGGCTGAGCATGAGCTTCTCCACTACTTCAATCGATCTCTCTCCCACGTTTTCTTCTACTGGTTGCCATTAATTCACTATTTATAACACGACAACCAATATAAATAATAATTCAATAAAGATTGACAGTATAGATATTATCTATATATATATATAAATAGGATATATATACAAATGGAAATTGACTAAATGCAAATTCATATTTGAGCCAATATTACATGAGTTTGCATTTGCCTATTCTATTCAAATCCAATCTCTACATTGAATTATCTATTTATTCTCTATATAATAATAAAATATTATAATTTTAATAATTTTTATTAAATTAATTTTTTATCACATTTTATAATTCTACCAATTAAAGTTAATAATAATTCTATTTTAATTAAATATAATATTAATATTTATCACATTTATTAAATATTAATATGAATAATAATTATATTCTAATTAAATTAATAATTAATATTCTATTTAATATTAACTAATTAATTTATTTTTATCACATTTTATTTTTACTAATAATAATTAGAACCAAATTAGTTAATTACAAAAAATACCAACATATTTGGTGAGTTACTATAGCAAAAGTCTAAATTTATATAGACATGCCTAAATGTAGAAAGTAACAAGCATGTTCGAACGGTTAATATTTAGTTCGAACTGAATATTAACTGTTTGAATAAGTATGGAACCATTTGAACACTATCTAAGAATGTTTGGCAAAGCTGAGTTCAAATGGTTGAAAACCTTTTGAACACAACCTTGCCAAATAGAAATACATTTTATCCATATTTAGCTATCCAAATCACAATGCCCTCCATCATTTACAAGGCAATAATCATGAACAAAAACCCAAAAAAATAAAAAAATGGTAATGGTAGTCTCACTATCATTTTTCCTAGAATGGTATAAGTTGTGTTAGGACCAACATATAATGAATATGATGAACTGATGGCTTCAGATCGTTGAGGATGAGCCCGATCTGGAGAAGAGGCTAGACTTGACATTAACTTTCATAGTATTGGCTCTATATACTATAGAGTATATGAGAGAGTTGATCTGACTATGTAGCATCTGCATTAAGGAGATTCTATCTCCCACTTTATGTTGAACTTATGTGGATCACCTCTTATGTGAGGAAGTATCCGAGTATAGTTTCTTAATCATTGAGATGTTTAGTTCACTCTGGCATCAAATATTTTTGTTGCTCTTATTTCAGATTACTGCATACTACTAGTTACATATTAGGATGCATTACATATTAATTGTTATGAACTGGGGTATGTAACCATGTATTCCATGTCCTGATGCTCCAAGTCTCTGTTCCATCTCAAGCAGAGGTTGGAGGTGTCACATTCAATATTCCCCTTACTTTTTACAAACCCCATTAAAAATATATCTAAAACATTTCTCAACTTAAACATATTTTATACAACTCCGAATCTTTCACAAACCTCCATATATAAGTTCCTATCTCTCAACAAATCTTCTTGTTATTTTTTTCATTTCATGGATACTACTGTGAATTTGTTATTGTATTTTGGAACTATATGTCTGGTTTATTGTTGTAGCAGCTGCATTATCATGCACCATTATAGTTGGCATAAACTTACTCAGCTGGAAAGAAAACTCTATGATATTGATCTGAAGACCATCAAAAGCCATGGATAAATTAGAGGTCAAGAGTTGCAGTCTTTTCATTTTGTGCCAACCTAATGAATTTGGATCTCTTAGAATTTCTATTTAAATTTCTTGAACTCTTAAATAAATTTCAAGACTTATAATAGGATAGAGATAAATCTATGAAGTGGCCGGTCTTCTAACATTTATTATGGATTTAGCTACGGAATTTTACTTGAGTAACCATAAACATTATCCAAATGCATTATGCTAGAGAATTCGGATAGAAACTCTTAAGTGATCTAAATCTGAATTAAAAACAACAACATAGGTATGAAAATGAACAAGTAATTAATAATATATAAGACCCTTTAATATGAATGTGAATACATACAAGTTAGCTTTCAGAAATATAAGTTGCATTCTGGAAATTAGGATTTAAATGTAACAGAATACAAGCATGGTGACTGGCACGTTGGTTATTAGTAGAAATGACTCGCCTTCAAAAACTCACCCGATTCAAGAACATTTTCTTAACGCATCTTGCTGAATTCGCCAATTTATTATTGAGGCACAAGTCATGGCTGCTCATAAAAATCTTAAGTATGGTCGATACAGCACCTTTATATATACATTATACTATAACACGTAGACATGAATTTAGGCCACGTGGTTTTGTAATCTGAAACAAATAGGCAATTAGTATATACACGTACCTATTTAAAGTTCATCTATGCATCAGGCATTTGATACATGCATGCAAGTACATAGAGAGAAAAAGAGCTACCATGAGTGAGAGAGAATGAAATTTGAAAAGAGAAATGATATTTGCAGTCGTGGAGTGTGCAAGAGCAACACAATCTCTTTGAAAAAAGTGAATAAATATAATATTTACATAAAAAATAAATAAATTTTTTAACAGTGAACTTTGCTCTTTTTCAAAATGATTATGTGGTGTTTGCAAACTCCACTACTGTATGTAGTAATATTACTCTTATTAAACATTACTATATTTTTTTTATAGAATAGGTATGGTTTTTTTAATTATTTAAGGGGTGACTGTCAAACCTAGTAGTTTGAGTTACTGTAAATTAAATTTAGTTTGAGGATTCATGCATTTTAACCTAAATCCACGAACTATGTATGGCTCAATTTGTGATAACTCCAAATAATTAATTTGGACAATTATCCCCAAACTACCAAAAATTGTAGTGTCATCTTTTCCTTTGAAAAATACCAAATTACTATGATGCCCACAGCCCTCGATTGAGATTGTACGATGACTGAAGCGTTGGGATATGCAACTTAAGGTTACATACCCTTTGTTCATGACAGTTAAGATGCATGTTCTTTGAATGTGGTTCTAGTAGTATGCAATAAATCGTAGCGGAATAGATGTTGTCCTAGAATAAAACTATTATCCCAACTTCATTCATAGCTTTAAATCACACTTCCTAGTAATGGAGTATCAAACTCCTTATTACACTTTGACATAACAAGTATTGTCTAAAAAGGCCTTAACAAAGAAGTTATTAAAGCATCTTTCTAATCTTAGCTATCTCCAAAAAGGTCATGACTAATTCCATTCTTTTCTCCAGTTTGAGCTCATCCTTAGCCTTGATCATCATCCTGACTCACTACTTTTGGTCCTGCTAAAGGTTCTACCATTTTGGGTTAGGAATTGTAGTGGAAACTGTCATGGTGAGATTTCGATAAATCTCAGTAAGTAAACAAACAATATACAACAGATAACATAGGCATATAAAGGCAAACCGTGATGAATGCATGGACATGTATTTCAATATAAAACTTGACTTATGCAACATTAACTTTTTCAAAATAACATGTAATGGAAACGTTTTGACCTTTTCAAGAAAACATCTTTCCATCTTTGGTTCTTAAACATATAACATATCCTTTGAGCTTGAGTACTTGGTCATTCACATATCATGTCATGGAGCTCATGACCTTATTCATTTCATCTAACATATAGTTGGATACCTCACTGCTCCCCTATGCATCGTGTGTTCCCCGTTAGTTACCCATCATCCAATGGCCCATTTAACCATGGTGACTACATCATCACAGCTAACTTAAGTGACAGCTTGCATATTTTGCCTTCACCACATATACAACATGATACGAAAATTTGCAGCATATTTCACCTTCACCATATTGCATCCACTAACTTTAGTTGCAACTACGCTTCGGTATCCTTTCCACTAGGATCCATTCGAGGTCTGTCAACTGTACTTTGTTGACCCAGGGGTTCTCACTCTATTTTAAATAGTCCTGAGTGGACAGAAGAGTTCCACTAGGACATTCTCCCATCTTAGCATTTGGGGTCATGACAAAATGTTCATTGACTATTTTCTTTTAAAAACAATGCACAACCCAATGCATGTGACATGGACTCATGATACTTTGCTCCTTTCATGAATCATGTATGCGGATACTCATGTAAGTCATAAACCATGTAATCTTATGCAAACAATATACATCCCGTGCTACAACTTGAAAATATTAGAATATGCAAATACTTTAACTTATTCATACGACCAATGGCATTCCACATTTAAATAAGAGTAAAAAAATTTCACATCATCAAATATTATGAATGGCCGAAATATACAAGTGCTTGTATACATGATTATTCAACAATATCATGAATTTGGAACTTCTAACATATTCAGTAATGCATAATTAACCAACATAACAACATAAACATGTAGATCCAAACACTAGATGTAGCATTACAAAATATTTCCTTGGTAAAATAGAATAGCAAACATCATGATAATATTCAACAAGTAACATGGCAACATATATTTAGATGAAACTGAATACATAACATGATAAGAAATGACATCCAAATCAAATAATAAACAATGCAAGTTCACACATCATATACGCATATTATCCAAGAGTAAGTTGAAGGTCTACTTACAAACTTTCCTTACTTACAAAGAGTATAATCTTCATGGGCTGAAATAAAAGTGTACTAACATTAGAGAGAGATCCTTAATTGCAAAAATAAACTTATAAAACTCTAAACTTATAAAATCTAGCAAGAGTTTCATTTTAACCCCCCCTGAATCTAAAACATAGAACATTAAGTTCTAAACCTTCAACATTGCCATCAAATCCTGAATTTCTCCAAGCTTAACAACTTCGTCTAGTTTCCACTCTATATCCCATTTCTGTTATGACCACGATTAAGCTAGCCTCTTAGTTTATTTTTGGTGTTTAGCTTGGGCCAAGCAAGGTGGAGTAACCCAATTAGAAACTAGGTTTGGTACACTAGGCATCTAAGGCCTTGAGGAAGGCCCAAGCCCATGGGTGATTTGGCCTCTATAGGAGAGTCAGAGTTTGAAGCCTAATAGAACTAGGGCACATGCCCAACCTAATTCTTTGGATGCCACATGTCATCCAATGAAACCTACAATAAGGACTTGATAAATCTAGACTGAATTGTGGGAAGAGAGGTGAGAGAGTTTAGGGTTTTGTCCTCACATGCCAACCCTAGAGGATCACCCACCTTCTTGCCATGTGTCATGCATGCAAGAAGACTTGCTTATAAAAAGAGATATTGTGACACTTTTCACTAGTAGAGAAAGGTGTCTAGAAGGGAAATGATGAAGTTATGAAAAGTGGAGTCTAGGGAAAACCAAGGGACAAAGCATGGCAACCATGGAAGAGAGAGGGTTTCGGTTTCTAGAAGAAGTTGCCAAGTGTCATGCATTCAAGATAGAAGATGAAGGTTTTTGCTTTGGGAAGAGGTGAAATCTACATAAGAGATGGAGAGCCCCACGCCTATAGTTTCTAGAAGAATCTTGGTGGGAAGCTCATGAGGTGGGCGACACTAAGGAAGGGTGCATGCAACCTACATTGCCCAATCACACTTTCTCCAAGGCTTTGGGAAGATGAAAGATCACCTTGGGAGTGGAAAGGTTTCGGCAGACACCTACACACACACACACACAATTCACTTGCCACTTGGCAAGGATGCACATGGGTAGAGCTGCAAGAAGGGTTTTGAAATTTGTTTTGCCACTAGATACAATGGACTTAGACATTTGGAGAGGGGCATGGGAGGAATTAGGGTTTCGGATTGGATAGCCTACAGGCCACTTGTCCAAAAGGTTGGCTTTTGTTCCCAAAACAATCTAATGATGGGGGAAGGGGAATAGACACATAGTGGTGATGCCATTTGGCATCCATGCACCAAGTTTCAGTTTTCTAGAGGGTAAATCACACCTATAAGAAGGGGGAGCCGAAAAGCCAAGAGTCTTTTTAGGTCTTTTTGAAGAAAAGCTTAGAGATTTTCTGTCACTCACTTTCTTTCTACTCTTTACCATTTTCTCTTCAAGCAAACACCATTCATGCCACCCTCCATCCACTCAAGCTTTGCTCTAAGTGCTTGCAAGATCAGAATCATCTTTCACCATGGGAAAGCCATGAGGTAAGGAAGAACCACACGTTTCTTTTCTTGTTCTCACACATGGCCAAGAGAGGGAATGCTTTAGTTTTCCACAAGTTTTTCATGAACAAGTGATCAACACACACACACACGACAAAGGGAAGAAAAAAAAAACTTTTGGTGTTGATGAAGAAATTTCCACACAAGCACACAAGCACATACACTCAGATACTTAGGGTTTTCTTCTTCAAACAGTGAAAATCCAAAGTATCTTTTGGTTGAGTTTTGTGGATGAATACTTTTGAGGATGAAGGAAGGCCACTGCCTAAGCATTCATTTGGAAACTAGGATTTTTATTTGGACCTATGGAAGAATTTTGAAGATTAGGATTTTTCTTGTCTTGAAGAAAAACCTAGAGCACTCACTCACTCACTCATGCACGGATTAGGTTTTATGAGGAGTTGATTCTTATGAACATGTTATTATATTTTTATGCTTGCTTATTCTATTAGATGTTGGATTTTATAAGTAAACCTTGAACTTACTCTCGGATATCCTATGTATATATTATGTAAACTTGTTTGTTTGTATGCTTGTGTTTGAGGTGATTGTGACGCCCCCAAATTCCGCTTGGGATTGAACGGACATTTGAAGCGTCGAGACATGCAACACAAGGTTACCTGCCCCCGTTCATGACATATAAGATGCAATGTTCCTAACATGCATCTAGCATTATGCAATATTCGCAGCGGATATTTTTTTTTTTTCTTTAGCAATACTATGCACCAAACTAAAAATATCCCAAATACTTGAAACATATTTCATACATAAAAACATACTAAAAAGCCGTGATCACTACACTAGTCCAAAATGGTTGTGATCAAAAGAATACTTGAGATACAACTCCAAAAGTACAAGCATTAACCTAAGTTAAATACTATACCATCATCAACATCGCACCGTAGCCTAGATGACCGTATTCAGATGGTCAGATTCCAATTCTTCTTTGGGTCCTGTAACAAGATCTACCATTCGGGGGGAATGGTAGTTGGGACTACCACAGTGAGATTTGATTACAAATCTCAGTAAGTTAACATAAAACTCACACACAGGTTAAAGATGCATGCATGGCAGTAAAAGCATAAATGCATAAGTAAAGTCGTACATAAGCATAGCATAACTTGACATATAACATGACATAACCAGAACTTAAACGTGAACTGAACTTGACTTAACATGACATGAACTTGAGTTTAAAACATAACATGGACTTGAAATGTAGCATGAACGTAAACATGCATAACATAAATATGAACTTGAAAATAACATAAACTTGAACATATCATGACATAAACGTGAACTTGAGACATACTGTAAACGTGAACTTAACATGATGTGAACATGAACTTGGAACATAACTTGATCATGAACATAACATGTACGTGTACATAACAAAACATGAACTTGATCTGAAACTTGACTTATCATGCACTTGATCTGAAACTTGACTTAATACGTACTCCACAGTTGTTGTGGCCCCACGTATTCTACGTGTCACAATTGCTGTGTCTCACGTAGTGTATGCTCCACAGTTGTTGTGGCCCCATACTTCATGCTCCACAGTTGTTGTGGCCCCATGAATACACGTAACATAAAATATAATACGTACTCCACAGTTGTTGTGGCCCCACGTATACACGTAACATAAAATATAATACGTACTCCACAGTTGTTGTGGCCCCACGTATACACGTAACATAAAATATAATACGTACTCCACAGTTGTTGTGGCCCCACGTATACACGTAACATAAAATATAATACGTACTCCACAGTTGTTGTGGCCCCACGTATACACGTAACATAAAATATAATACGTACTCCACAGTTGTTGTGGCCCCACGTATACACGTAACATAAAATATAATACGTACTCCACAGTTGTTGTGGCCCCACGTATACACGTAACATAAAATATAATACGTACTCCACAGTTGTTGTGGCCCCACGTATACACGTAACATAAAATATAATACGTACTCCACAGTTGTTGTGGCCCCACGTATACACGTAACATAAAATATAATACGTACTCCACAGTTGTTGTGGCCCCACGTATACACGTAACATAAAAAATAATACGTACTCCACAGTTGTTGTGGCCCCACGTATACACGTAACATAAAAATATAATACGTACTCCACAGTTGTTGTGGCCCCACGTATATACGTAACATTAAATATAATACGTACTCCACAGTTGTTGTGGCCCCACGTATTCACGTAACATAAAATATAATACGTACTCCACAGTTGTTGTGGCCCCACGTATTATACGTAACATAACATGTCTTATCTTTCTTAATGCATGAGATATTAATTAATATCATATACTTTTCTAACATGGCGTATACTTGTAAATGGCACAATATGATTTAATCATAACATTTCATGGCATACTTAACATGGCATACTTATAACATACATCATTGTATGACAGAAAAGATTATGTAACAGATAATTATTCATGAGAGATTAAATCATACGTAGCAGATAAACATGTAATGACATAGCATGACATGGCATATACGATAACATACATACATAAATTGTAGTTCTCTTACCCATCACACATACACAATAAACTGATAGTAAGTTAGAGGCTAACTTACCTCGATCGTCGCGTTCTATGAGAATAGAGCGCGAGACACGAGGAACTGCACAACAGCTGGAAGAGGAACACTCAAGTCCTTAAGATTTTCACTTCTGAACTCAATTGCCATATTGTAAGCACTTGCAACACCACGGCCAACTTGAGGTTTCACTATACTCGGAAGAGATAAATTGACTTCAGAAAGCCTTTGCACTAAAACAAGTTCATTAAAATTATCAATAACAACCAAACAAACAACTCATTTCTCAATCCATATACTCTTAGCCATAGTCAACCACAAGATGACACCAGTCATCCCGGACTATAATCCATATCATCACTGCTTCGGGACACTGTCATACAGTTTCCCAACATTACACCATACGCTCCACACTTCTCTGCTACGCCATCCAACCCTTCGTGACACGCCATCCGGTGTATCACGACTTAGTACAGAGTACACTCACGTGAACTCTCTTCCATTCACACTACAAAACCCATCACTGCGATACACGTCTCACGGTGCATCGCTACGCGACACGGAGTACGCGCTACGCGTACTTCCTTCGCTACAACACTCATCAACACGATGCACATCACACGATGCATCGCCATACCACACGGAGTACACTACATGCGTACTCCCTTCCTTCTACGACCCACATCACTACAGCGCACGTCGCGCGGCGCGTCGCTGCATTACACAGAATACGCTACACGCGTATTCTCTTCACACAACCCGCCGTATCACATCTACGGCATCCATCTCACGCCTATACTTCACAGCACAGTCCACAAAACTACAAAATCAAGCCTAACACTTCACAACCACACTTCGTTTCACAACTACGCAGCGAACTCCACAAACACTAACTACACAGTCTACAGCCAACCAAATCAACTATGTTAAACATAAATAACTAAAGATAGAGGGTTATACCATCGACGGGATAACCCGTGCGTCGCTCGCTGCTCGTCACGAACATGCGTCGGAGGAGCATACGTGGCGGTACGGTGTCTGTCCACCACATAAAGTGGTAGTTTGGGCTTGAGAAAGGCTAGGCGTGGTCTTGGAAGACTCACGGTCGCCTTGTGATGGTCAAAGGTGGCGGAGCACGGCGGCATCACGCCGTGAACAGTAACTCCGAACGGTGAGCGGAGGAGACGCGAGGTAGCGAAAAGCCATAGAACTTCATGGAAAGCTAGGGAAAGGTAGAGGAACATGTGGTGGAGCTGTGGTGGCGAGGTGGTGGTCGGACGGTGGCTAACGGCGGCAGATCGGCCGTTTGAAACCATTTTTGGCCTTGGAGAGTGCGGGAGAGTGTGAGCTCTACGAAGCTCCGTTGGCCATGAAATTTCTTGGAGAGGTTCATGAGGATGAGAGGAACAAGATGGTGGTGGTGAAACACCACGGGTGGCCGTGTACGGCGGCGCACGGTGGTGCAACCGAACGGGTGTTTTGAGAAACCCATATGAGAAAAAGTGAGAGTTTGGGAAAAAGAAAGACATGGGGAGGAAGCCCTTGATGTGGTGAATCCAATGGTGGTGCTTGGTGGCTGATTTGGCCGTGTATGGTGGTCCAAAATGGTGAAAAGCCTTAAAAACCCATTTGTTTGGAGGCGAGAGTGGCGGCTAACCGTGGCTCGGATGGAGGTGAAACTTGGAGGGGATGTTCACCGGTGAGAGGGGAAGAAATCTGGGTGGGTGGTGTAGTCCACGCCGCCGGCGAGCGGCGGTTCTGGGCGGAGAAAGAAATCGGCAACAGGGGAGAAAACAGGGCAGGGGCAGCAACTTCCGGGGGCTCTCGGCGACTAACGGCTGGTCCGATGGCTCTGAAAATTGGTGTGTATGAACTATGGTGAAAGGGGAAGAGAATGGCGGGGGTGGTGTACGACACCTCCACCGGACGGCGGAGAAACGGGCGGTCAAAGGGGCGGCGACGGTAATGAGACAAGAAGGAAGAGCACGGGAAGAGAGAGAGAATTGGTGGCCGGCGTTGCACACCTCCGGTGCAGATGTGTTCGCCGGTGAGGGAGGGACATGCCGGAGGTGGAGGTGAGGCACGGCGGCCGGAGGTGGCGCCGGTAGGAAGCTAGAACCGATCAGCTATGGTGGAAGGGTGTAAGTCGACCATGGAGAGAAGGAGAGGAAAGAGAAGAAAAAAAAAGAAAAAAGGAAAAATGAAGGAAAAAGGGTAGGAGCCTAGGTAATAAACTTCAATCCTACGTTTTGGGATCCTCAAATAATTCAACGGTGAATTAAAACACTGATTAAAAACGCGTAAATGTTTTATTTTAAATAAAACACTTTAAATAAAACACCACGATGAATTAAGGTAGAATATTATTTTATAAACTAAAATTTATAAAATAATATTTCCTCATCATTATATAAAATGATAAAGTACCGTTAATTAATCAAAGATGATAAAACCAATTAATTTAAATAAGAGTTTTCAACGTAAAATTAAACATCTTAATATCTTAAAACAACTAAAATATTTAATCTAAGTAATTATCCACAATTATAATATTTTCAGAGCTCATTAAATTATTATAATTGTGCTACTTTAAAAACAAGCTTATCTAATACTTTGAAATTCGATGGATAAGATCCGGGAAAACGCCATCGAGGTACAACACTTAGGATAAAACTGTTCATGATTTTACAGCTGTCGGTGAAGAACAAATTACGTGATTTACGGAAAAGATAATCTATACGCGTGATTCCAGATGAGGGTAAAGACGAGAGAGATTGTGACTACTGTCGGGAAAGAAACCAAAACGGATTGCCTTGCCGTCTACTATGCGTGAAAAGAAAAGAGAAGGGTGAGGAGATAAGACTAAATTTTAGCGGGCTGTTACAGTGATCATATTTTAAAATGTCTTATATTTGGTTCTTAAGTGTTTGATTACTATGTTATTGGATTGGTTCATTGTTACTTGATTTACATCATGAAAATGAGATGAAATGCCACATATAGTGTTCGGACTTGCTTGCTTTAATAAGGTTATGAATACTTGATGTCTAACCAAATCCTTTAGACATTTAAGTCCATGAAATACTTGATTTTCCATATGCATGTTCACATTCATGATTCAGTTACATATATGTATGTCTATTAGAAATGTTCCACGGAATGCATTAGAAGATTTGGAGTTCATTAAAAGATTGTGTATTGTACATTTCAATTGTTTACATGTTTCGGCCATGACTATGAGTAATGTGTTATCAATGTGCATTAGAAGTTCTAAGTGCATAAAATGAATATCCATACATATTAGGAATTGCATGTTTCGGCCATGCATAGCATCTGTGAAAATATAAATGCTTTGTTTCTTGTTTGTTGTTCAAATACCTTGGAATTATTGATTAAGAACATGATCACATATTCTAATATTTTTAAGCAGTAATGCGGAATGTATATGGTTGTAAATGATTACATGATATTCGGTTGTGTTAAGTCTCAGCATGCATTAGTATACATCTCATAGTGTACATCTCATAGTGCATGTCACATGCATTGGGTTTGTGAAATTATTTCTAAAAGGAAAATAGTTGTTTAAAGTTTTGTCATGACCCCAAATGCTAGGACAGTGGAATGCCCTAGTGGAACTCCACTGTCTACTCAGGAATGATTAAAAATATAGTGGTAGCCCCTGGGTCGATGAAGTACAATTGACAGGCCTCAAATGATTCCTTAAAGGAAAGGATATCGGAGCAGGGTATCACCTAAAGCTAGTGGGTGCCATATGGTGAAGATGAAAAGACGAATTGCTATACTAAGTATGATTAGGAATAAGATTTAGTCACTTGGGTCAAAGTGGACCAATGGTTGATGCTATAACTAGCAGTGCATAATGGTGCTGTGAGGTATCCAATCATATGTTTAAACTCAAGAATAAGGCCTTGAGTTCAAAGACATGCTATGCTATGATATATGAATAAGAACTCAAGCTCATAAGTATGTTTAATGTTCAAGAACAAAAAGATGAAAAGATGTTTTATGAAAAATTATAAAAGCACTGTTACATGGTATGTTTTCAAAAGTCAAAGTGCATAAGTGAAAGTTGCCCATACATTCATTTTTGTTTTGCTCTCATATGCTTATGATATCTGTTGTATATTATTTGTTTACTTACTGTGATTTCTTGAAATCTCAATATGGTAGTTTCCACTACCATTTCCCACTCTAAATGGTAAAAGTTGTAACAGGATCCCAATAGAAACCATGGGGAAGCGTAAGAGTCCAGCTCCTCTGATACCTAGGGAGACCTCAAAGAGCCGTATAAGAAGGAATCGCCTAGCAAGAAAAATGTTTTGCAAGGGATTATTAATGTTTAGAAAAAGGAAGAATATTTTGCTGACTTATAAATGATGGTCCAGTGTTATGGGAGTCTTTTTGAAAAACAATTATGCTTTTTGGAAGATTTTATGAAATATGATCTTTTGGGATATTGTGCTTCAGTACCAAGATATTTATTTTATCATTTGACCTATGTAGAATTTTCTATTGTGATTTGCTGTATACTACTAGATTATAATAGGTGCATTGCATCTTAGTTGTCATGTACAAGGGGTATGTAGTCTTGTGTTACATGTCTCGATGCTTCAGTCACCGTCCAATTCTAAGTGGGGGTTGGGAGCATCACAGAGTGATGGTATCAGAGTGATTAAGTCTCTGGATAAACCATAAGTTGTCCTAAGAATACATGGTACCTAATGCTAGGATTGGAATCTAGTAGTTATAATAGGCTTGAATCTTATAGCTATAGGTTTGACTCCTTGAGGAGGCACATTTGGAAGAGAAGTATGCAGTTTAAACTACGACTATGAAGTGAAAAGAAGTATTTCCACATTAAGGAGAAGCTAATGAGTGTTGGATTTGTGCATTTCAGGAGGAAAAGACCCAATGGTGTGCAAACAACGTGATAATGTTCCTCCAAGATCATGAGATCAGGAGGCCAGGAACCCTCCACTGGAAGGAAGATAAGCAATAGAGGAAGCTATCTGCTAGATGACATAGATAGTGAGATACCAGATGGAACAAGGACAAAATGTTAGGCAAGAGTTGCCTAGAGGCAAGAATCGAGGATGTCCATTTGAGCAGTTTCTGGTGTATAAGTATCCAAATTTTATGGATACTGAGGGAGCTCTAAGAGCCAACAAGTGGCTCATCGACTTGTATAGAACTTTCGATATCAGTGGATACAAGGAGGAATAGAAGGTCTAGTATGCTAGACACTTACTCCAGGGAGAGGTTGGGATATGGTGGGACATGAAGAGATAGCTTCTGGCGCGAGAGTTGGGAGATGTAGCTACTCTCATTTGGGAGAGATTTAAAAGAGAATTTGATAGTTGTTTCTTTCCTAAATGAAGAGAGCAATGCAATCCTACAAAAGAAGTTGCTGCCTAAATTGAAAGATCCAAGGAGTTTTACGATCCCATGTGCAATAGAAAAATCTTATTCTAATAGAGTTTTATGTGATTTAGGGACAAGTATTAATCTCATGCCTTTCTCTGTTTTAAGAAAATTGGGTCTTGGAGAAGTAAAGCCAACCACCATCCCCTTACAATTGGCAGACAGATCTATCAAGTACCTGAGAGGACTTATTGAAGATGTACTAGTGAAAGTTGACAAGTTCAGCTTCCCGGTCGACTTCATTGTACTTGATATGGAGGAGGACAAGGAGATTCCTTTGATCTTGGGCCGACTTTTCCTTGCGACGAGGAGAGCTTTAATCGACGTCCAACAAGGCAAGCTTATTTTGAGGGTTGAAGACGAGCAAGTCACTTTAGATGTCTTCAAAGCCATGGAGTTTCATCTCAAGCTACATTTGTGTTTTAAAATAAGTGGCCACCTGAGCCAAAAGTAGAAGAGTTATGAATCCAAATTTCAAAAGTGGCCACCTGAGCCAAAAGTAGAAGAGTTAAGTTTCTCATAGCCGATTTCTTCCTATAAGGAACCACCAAAGCTTGCGCTAAAACCACGTCCATTGAAATTGAGGTTTAAGAGGCTGGAAAGATCTCCAACGCGGTACATAGGTGCAATGTTAAGGAAAATATTCAATTGGAAAAGAAGGAAAAAAAATATCAAAGGAGCATCTCTTACTTTTTCTAATTCCTTTAGTTTTGCTTATTTTTCTTCTCTTTCCCATTGAGGACAATGTGATATTTAAGTATGGGGGAAGGGTATTTATTTTATTTATTTTGAAATAATAATAATAATAAAAACAATATGGTTTGATGAATAAAAAGCATATGATAAGAATATGATTGAAATTGATTATAATTTTTAGAAAAAAAATTCACATTGCTTAAGTCTAGTTGTTAATTCTTTACTTGATCTTGCTTAATTTGATATTTTCTATGTTTAATGAATGCTTATATGATCATTAAATGTTTTGCATATCTAGATAAATTTTATGTGAATTTGTATGGTCTCAACTTACTCTAGAACTTGTTTGATTACACTCGAGGCAAAATCCTAGACAGAATATTACTAGGGAAATTATTAAGGTATTCTTTGGACCGATTGAACCTTTCAAGCTTATCTATTTATTATCTTTATCCCTAGTCACCCTTTGAAGCTTTATTGAATTATATTTTAGCCTTATATTTTTCTTTCTTGTAAACCTCATACTCCCTATCCTATTTGAGCTTAAACACTAATTTCCTTGCCTTTCAAGAGAACTAAGTTTACACAAAGTCACAGACTCGCAAGAGCATGAAAGGTAAGAGAGGTAGAAGGTCTACAAGTAAAGTTAATTATAGCCATATTATCAAAATCATAAGTTTGGGGGTGTGAAAAGTCAACTCGTCTACTGTGTGGGCAACAAGATAAGACCGACGAGAGTCATCCACAAAGGCAGTAAAAAAGGTAAGGTTTATTTCAAAAAAAAAAAGAAAAAAAAAAGAGAAAGCCTAACCTACCGAATAAAGGGGTAAAGAGAGAGATTCTTGAAAGTACAATAAAGAGAGTTATGTTGAGAGATTCACAATGATTGAGAAGAGATGTTTGTGTTAGAAGTGATAATGCTCTATTTGTTTTGTTGGTGTTCAAACTTAAGTTTTATTGCTTTGTTTGAATCCTACCTTCTCCTTGTAGCCCTCATCCTAGCCTTACATTACAAGCTTAATAAAGATCCATTGATCTTTGGTGATAGTTTCTGTTCTACATTAGTGGAGAGTGATTTGAAAAGCAAGCCTATGGAGTTTTTAGAGATACATTATTTATTTACTTGTTTGAATAAAACCATCCGGGGAGCTAATGATGAAGTGAGAATGATAGGTACGCATGAATATGAGGATGGATACTGCGGTAAAATTGAGTTTTGAATTAACTTTTGCACTTGATTGATCTTGAATGATTCTTTTGAATTATAATCTTTAGGCAATCTTTGAGGAAATAAATTTTATGAATCAAACCGGTACTTGTTTTAATTGTTTTTCTCTTTTTCTTTGCTCAAGGGTGAGCAAAGCTTAAGTATGGGGTATTTGACAAGTGTGATTTTTATGTGATTTTTATTACTCTTTTATTTATGAAAAATGTTATTTTTTTTAATTCTATTGATTTTATTTTATTTCTATATATTTTTCTTTTTATTTTCTTGGATTTGAAGGAATGAGAAGATTCAATGCAAAAGGAGAGCATTTTGATACAAAAAGAAGAGACTACGGACCTAGATCGCTTAGTAGGCGAGAAGATCTGGTGAGGAGTCTTGTGGGCAGCAAAGAGACTTAGCTGGGCCAAAGGATGAGAAGAATCACCACTCGGTAGGCGAGGAGACCCAGGGGCGACCAAACTTGGTGACAAGAGTTAGGCAATAAGCGAGATGTTTTACCTCCTTGGCAAGAATCGACAAGGCTTGAGCGGTTAGATTGGGCAACTAGTTTGGGCAATGAAACTTGAGCTTAAGTGACTATCAGAAGCAGGTAGCCTAAATGAATGAAACCAGTCCCAACGACCAACTTAAATGACACATCTTGGGCGATGACTAGCGTGGCCAAGAAGATTTACTGCTCGGTAGGTTAGAGAGAGAAACCTATCATCCCGATAAGAAATCTATCGTCTCGGTTGGGGAGTCTATAATCTTAGTCATGGGCCGAGGACAGTACATAAGGAATTTTACCTAGTGGGACCCTCCCAAGTTTTGCAATCAATCTACTTACCACCAAATCCTCCCAAGATCTTGGATTCCTCAAATTAAGCCGCATATCACTGAGTCTTTCATTTTAGATAATCCCGTTATTTTTGTGATCTTTTTCTCTATCATTAATATTTATCTTTAGAAACTATTTTCTAGATCTTTAGGCTAGATTGTAGCCATAAGTCTCTGATTCTATTTTTGTCAACTTTAAAAGCTATTTAATCCGGGCTTGTGGGATTAATTAGGGGGTGTTTTTTTAAGATTCTGAGTTTTTGACGATTTTCTGGAGTCTAGTTCTTAGTTTAGTTTTTATTTTTTATTTTTCTAAGGAGGAGGCAGATCTGAAAAGCAGTGGTGAAAGCCTCATGCTTCATCAACCGACTCCGATGAAGAACGCTAGTTTTATTCTTTTTCTTTTCAGTTTCATTATGAACTTATTTTATTTTCTAGAACGTTGATGTAGTCTAGCATTGAACACACAATTTACATTCTAAGTTATTTTATTTTCAATATTTCCATGATTGAGTATTTATTCATTGTTCTTAATGCTTGTAATTTTCTAGCTAATTATTGTTTGATCTATTGAATTGCAATGAGATCGAGAGGTGATTTGGGATTAGAGCCCTAGGATTAAGCAACATTAGTTGAGCAAAAGTAGAGATACTTTACAGCGATTAATGTGGTTTTTTAAAAAAATCCAAAGAACTTAATGAGTCTCTAATTAGTTAAATTCACATATAGATATGAAGTTATTAGTTGGAGATATTTTTAATATTATTTGAGAGAAGATATTGAATAGTTAAGGGATTTTTATCATCAACTTGAAAAATTTAGAATTTTATAATGAGGAAGAATAAATTATGTGAGATTTTCTAGGTGAAATCACACGCTCTAGATCTATTCTTATTATCTTACAATCTTAATTTTAATGCACTTTTCTCCAGTTTAATTTAGATAATCTATTATTTAAATTTCAATTTTCTAAAAAGTAATTAATTTAGTAAATTTTAGTACTTAATGGCATAATTAATCTCTGTGGGTTCGATATCCGTTTTCTTTAAAACATTTTACTACTTGTTATGATTTTGTGCACTTGCAGATAATTTCAAGCCCCAGCAAAATTAGAGTAGTTGAAGGTACAGATCGAGGATGGAACCATGAGGATGTGTGATGAATGCGTGAAGGTGCACTCTAAATACCCTATTATTGGATTAAAATGTTAAAATGTGAATAGAAATCATAGATATTAATATGTATTCTTGAACTGAGTTTCTATTTACGTTGGGATACTCCTAAGCAATTTTTTTATGTTTAATTTTAGAATTTATAATAGAGCAGGTCAAAGCCTAGTCAAATTCAAAGGAGGAGCTTCATGGGGTTTCAGAGCAACTTGGAGCAAGAAAACAAAAAGAAAAAAATATCACAAAAGGAAATTGCAAGAAGTCCAAATTTGAAATTTGCTAGGAGACAGTCTGGATATATTTTAGTATTTTACCGTAACTTTTACTAACATATCGAATTAATGCGATTCTTGATGCATTAGAAAGATATCTTAAAGGGATATAAATTTTTCTCTAATAGATGAGTACGCGGAAGTGTATTCTAAATACCCTATTATTGGATTAAAATGCTAAAATGTGAATAGAATCATATAAATTAATGTGTATTCTTGAATTGAGTTTCTATTTTCATTTGGATACTCCTAAGCAGTTTTTTTATGTTTAATGTTAGAGTTTATAAAAGAGCAAGTCAAAGCCCAGTCAAATTCAAATGAGGAGCTTCATGGGGTTTGAGAGCAATTTGGATCAAGAAAAAAAAATCACAAAAGGAAATTACAAGAAGTCCAAATCTGAAATGCATTAGAAAGCTATCTTAAAGGGTTATAACTTGTCTCTAGTAAGGATTTCCAAATCCTGAAGCACGTACGTGGCTGCCAAGATCAGTCCTAAAATTTTGGCGATTGTTTTATGCAAAAATTATGAAGAAATTAGGGTTTCTTTCCTATCCTATATAAGCCTATCATTAGTATGAAATAGAGGAGGAGAAGAGGCACAAGAGGCAGATTTGAAGAGAGGAGAAAATTACTTCCATAGCCGTCGTTCACTTCAGTTTCTCTTGAGATTTTTGTTGTCCATTATATTTATGGGTAACTAAATTCTCAAGTAGAGCTAGGGATGATCTTGCACATTAGATGGTGTTTTTAATTTATGTATTTGATTCTCAATTATTAAAACTCTTTTATTTTATCATTCTCAATTTATTGTTGATGTTTTCTTCTTCGAATAATCATAGAATTTAGTCTATTTATGGATTCAATCATACTTTTTCTATTGAATAGATTGGTTCTTTGATTATGTTTGGATCAATTACTTATCTATATTGATTTAGTTTTTTGCTGCAATATCGCTCTTTAACTATATTGTCGTCGTTGGATTTTCTCAATAGGGATAATAATTTATGTATTTTAAAAAGTGGTGAGTGACTTTTCAAAGGATTACATTTGGTTTATAAATCTATACCTTCTGATTGGGAATTTTAGAAATTGAGTTCCCAATTGAGTTATTCAATGAATTAAGAATAATTAAAATACCAGATTTGTGCAAGGGATTCTTGGCGCTCTACTGTTCATCAATTGATTACTTTTTTCGTTAGTAACTTTGCTTCACTTTAATTTACATTTAAAATTAATTTTTGTTCTCTATTAATCATTTAATATTTTTCTTTAGTTTCTTTGTTCCTTTTGCTATTTTTTTAATTTGTCTCTCTGTGGAATCGATACCACAAAGCTATATTACAACTATCACGTTATTCTTTGGGTATAATCAATGTGCATTGATTATTGGGCCTTGATTAACGTAGCTATTAATAATAAATACCCCTTACCTCGGATTGATGACCTATTGGATCAATTGCAAGGAGCGTTAATATTTTCTAAGATAGACCTACGATCAGAATATCATTAATTGAAGATCAAGGACCAAGATGTACCCAAAACAACTTTTTCGAACTCGTTATGGACACTTTGAATTCTTAGTAATGCATGCCGAATTGACAAATGCCCCAGTAGCATTTATGGATTTGATGAATTGGATCTTTAGGTAGTACTTGAATATGTTTATAATGGTGTTCATTGACGACATATTGATTTATTTATGAAGTGACGAAGAGCACAATGAGCACTTGAGGATAGTGTTGAGGACTTTGCAACAACATTAGCTTTATGCCAAACTTATCTAAGTGTGAGTTTTGGCATGTGAGTTTTGGCATAGGGAAGTGAAATTTTTAGTATATGTTATTTCTAGTGGAGTGGTTGTAGACCCTGCTAAGGTAGAAGCAGTAATGGAACGGCAGAAACCAGCAAATGCCCACAAGATATGTAGTTTCCTGGGTTTGGCAGGATACTACAAAAGGTTTGTTGAAGGATTTTCTAAAATTTCTAGTCCACTAATAGAATTGGTGAAGAATAATGCCAAGTACGTTTGGAATGAGGAATATGAAAGGACTTTCCAAGAACTCAAAGGAAGGATAACCATGGCACCTGTGTTGGCTTTACCCAAGCCTCATAAGTCATATATAGTTTATAGTGATGCCTCTAAAATGGGTTTAGGATGTATAATTAATGCAAGAAGAATGAGTCGTCACTTATGCTTCGTGACAACTCAAGGATCAAGAGTGGAATTACCCTACTCATGACTAGGAACTCGCTACAATAGTCTTTGCACTGAAATATCTGGAGATATCATCTTTATGGAGAAATGTGTGAGGTTTACACTGATCATAAAAGTCTCAAGTATTTTTTTAGTAAGAAGAACTTAAACATTAGGTAGAGAAGATGGTTCAAGGTGATTAGTGACTACCAGTGTGAAATTAAGTATCACCTTGGAAAAGCCAATGTGGTAGTAGACGCCCTTAGTCGTAAGACTTAAGCCGACATGCCATCACTCTTGGTAGGAAAGCGAGAATTATTGATTGGTGAATCGCCAAGAGATGCTATGTTAATAGTGGTACAGGAAATTGTATCATTAACTAAGGAAGAAATTATAGAAGGTCAAAGCAAGGAAGATAAGCTGAAGAAGCTTCAACAAAGAATTATAAGATATGAAGGGCCACAACATTTTTCAATTGGAAAAGTTACAAGGACAGGAAAGTGAATCCTAATGTTCTAGAATTAAAGGAGAAGATCTTAAAGGAAGCCCATTGCACACCTTATACTGCTTATCCCAGTCGCACCAAGATGTATCGAGATTTGAAGAGTTAGTTTTGGTGGGATGGAATAAAAAGAGACGTGGCAGAGTTTGTTGCAAAATGTTCAATTTACCAACTAGTGAAGGCAGAACATCAAAGACTGGTTGGAGAGTTGCAACTACTGCCGATCCCAAAATGGAAGTGGGAAGATGTTTCTATGGATTTCACGATAGGTTTGCCAAGGACATCGTCAGGGAAGAATTTGATTTGGATCATAGTCGACCGACTGACCAAAAGTACACATTTTCTGCCTATTGCTAATATAGACTTGTTGGACAAGCCTTCTTGAGTTTATGTTAAGGAGATAGTCAGATTATATGGAGTACCTAAGTCTATTATGTCAGATAGGGATACAGATCTACTTCTCATTTATGGCAAAGCTTACAGAAGATGTTGGGCATGAATTTGAGATTTAGTAGCACTTATCATCTACAGACAGACAGATAGACAAAGCATACTATTCAAACATTGGAGGATATGTTATGCGCTTGCATGATGGAACTAAGTGGCAATTGGGAAAGCCATTTTCCATTGATAGAATTTGCTTATAACAATAGCTTCTAGGCTATGATACAGATGGCACCTTAGGAGGCATTTTACGGAAGGAAGTGCAAATTCCCTCTGTATTGGGACAAAGTCGGAGAAAGGAGCCTGTTCGGACCTGAGTACTTGCACGACATGCGAAAGCAAGTAGTAGTAATCCAAGAAAGGATGAAAGCAGCCCAAAGTCATCAGAAGAGTTATGCCAATAAATGACAAATGAATCTAGGATTCATCTGAGGAGATTGGGTGTATGTTAAAGTTTCACCCATGAAAGGAGTCGTACGATTTGGTAAGAAAGAAAAATTGAGTCCCTGATATTAGGACCGTTTTAAGTTATGGAAAGAGTTGGTGTAGTGGCATATCGATTAGATCTACTGATAGAAATGCAAGGAGTGCATAATGTCTTTTAGATATCATTGTTAAAGAAGAGCTTTGGGGAAAGATAGATTGTAGAGATGGAATCTGGCAGTATACAACTTCAACCTAACGTATCCTATGAAGAATGGCCAGTGCCAATTATGGATAGCAAGGAGCAAGAGCTGAGGAATTGAAGGATATCTTTGGTAAAAGTGCTTTGGAATAACCCAGCCTTTTAGGAAACAATGTAGGAAAGAGAGGATTTTATGAGTACTAAATACCCTCATCTGTTTGTATCTAAGAAGTGTATATTCTTGAAACTTGTGTATGATTGATTGTACTTTGGTTGCTTTATGTAAATTTCTGTGTGTTATCCTTGGATCTTTAGTGATGATGTGTGCACCTATTGATGGGCACCATGGTGATTGAGTCTTAAAGATCCCTTACAAGTCCAAGATGGGCCAATCACAAGGTCAAGAGCTAGGAAGATCAAGGAAGCAATGCAAAAATTGGTGCAATCCACTTGGACCGAGTTTGCAAATTTATCAAGCAAAACCCCTACATTCAAGATGGGCTTGAAAGAAAAAGAACTAGCTTTAATCCATGTGACACAGGCTACAAAGGGGGGTGGCATAGCCTAGTTGTTTAATGTAGACTCTTTATTTCATTAAGTATAGGCATGTGGGTCTATTTTATGTTTCTATGGGTGTAGACATTTGGGCCTCTTTAATTCATTAAGTGGACTATTTTTAATTAGATATAGGCTTGTAGTTAGGATGTTTTTGACTTGAAGATGTTCATCCCATGTCTTTTAACTAATTAAGGCCTTATAGTCAGCCCTAGGGTTTCATGGAAGGGATTAAAAACATGTAGCCACATTTTCCAAATCATTTTTAACGTGAATGAAGTTTTCTTCAGAGAGAATTTTTAGTTTTCTCTATTTGTTCTTGATTGAACTATGAACTTATCAAAGGCAATTTTGTGGCATTCTCACCAAATCTAGGTTCTTGAAACAAAATTTCAATGAGTCTAGATCATCTTGACTTGATTCTTAGCTTTCTTGGATAAGTTCTCAATTTGATTGTGGGTTTAAGGGATCTCAATCCCACAGGTTCGCATCATTTGGTATCAGAGCTAGGTTCCAAATCAATCCGATTTATCTTTTCTAATTCTTGCATTTGGCTTTTTTTTTTCTTAGGCGTGTTCTAGGGTTTTCTATTCAGATATGCAATTCCTTCTTCATTCTTATTAATTTCATGCGTTTGAATTCAAATATGTGATTTTTACAATTGATTACTCGTGTACTTGATTTAAGAATTCAGATATGTGAATTCTTTAATTGATTACATGAATCTTTGCTTTAATTTACAGATCTGTAATTTCTAGATTTGAATTCCATTTTGTTTCGATTGTCCTTTGTCTATTTCCATTTCTTGTTGCTGAATTAGATCAATCTTTTTCAAAAATTGTAATTATTGTTGTTGCTTGTGACTGAATCTGTATTAAAAAAAAATAAAAGAAAGAAGGCAACATATTCAAAGGTTGCTGCATAGTTATAAAAAATAAAAATAAAAAGAGAAGAAAGAAAGAAATTATGGAAATGGAGGTTTGATATACCTCGCAATCTGGAAATTGAAGTGATTTGATATTGATTAATCTTTATCTTCAAAGGGGTCGAATATATCATCTTTAGTATCTTCTTTCCTAATTGCTCTTTTCCTTGTACAAATTCCTTGAGATCTGTGTTATTTTATTCATTTCTTGTTTCTTCAATCTATTGTTGGTTGGAATAATACAAGATTGTATCTTGATTTAGTTCAACTAGTTCTTAAAAAAGTTGAAGGGAAAATAGGTGAGGTAAAAGGCAAGAGTGAGTGAGAATAGTATTGGAAAAGCCAAAAGAGTGAAACACGAGTAAAGTGACAATATTTGAGTGTACACACATAAGGGAGTGTGTGAGGTTTTACCACTAACATTCTTGTTTTGCAATGCATTAACAATGTCTCATAAGAGTGACTCAACACCTAAGGAGAAGGCCGATAACCCATTATTTGTGTTGCAACAATAGTTTGAACAGTTGAATTTGGTGTTAGGAAAGGTGAGACATAGGATTGATTAGTAAGAGGTAGTGATTAGAAATCTGTAAGGTGGGCGAGTTAGGAAGAGAAGTGAGCCTAGCATTGAAAATGAGAATGAGAATGAAGAAGATGATAAGGATAAGGAAGACATAGCATTTGAAGTTGGAATGGGGGGAATGGGTAGACCTAGAGGAGGTAGGCGTGGAAGAGGACTTAGGAGAAATCTAAGGGACCGAGATGGGCTAGATAGGAACCTTGTGAGCATCAAAATGAAAATACCAACTTTTCAAGGTAGGAATGACCCTAAAGTCTATTTAGAGTGGGAGAAGAAAATAGAGTTATTTTTTATTGTCACAATTATTCAGAGGAGAAGAAGGTGAAGTTGGTGGTAAATGAGTTCACTGATTATGTAACTATTTGATGGGATCAATTAGTGACTAATAGGAGGAGGAATCATGTGAGACTTGTAGAAACATGGGGCGAGTTAAAAGCTCTCACGAGGTGGAGATTTGTACCTAGCCACTACTATAGAGACCTCTACCAAAAATTATAAAATCTTACACAAGGGTCTAGGAGTGTAGAAGATTACCATAAGGAGATGAAGGTGGCTATGATTCAGGCTAATGTAGAGGAGGATCGGGAGGCTACAATGGCCAAATTTTTAAGTGGTCTGAATTGGGACATAGCCAATGTAGTTAAGTTGCAACATTATGTGGAGGTAGAAGACATGGTGCACATGGCTATGAAGGTAGAGAGACAGTTAAAGAGAAAGGGGGCAGTAAGGTATACTTCAGTTTCTAGTACTCCTTGGAAACCAAATTGGGAATGAAATGATCAAGCTAGCAAAGGGAAGGGTTGAACCACCTAAGGGAAAAGATGAGGGAACTAGCAAGAACAAACTAAAGGTAGATTTTCAACCTTCAAGGAATAGAGATATTAAATGTTTTGAATGTTTGGGTTCAAGGTACATCACATCTCAATGTCCAAACAAGCTGGTGATGGTTATGCATGACATTGGGGAGGTGATGACTAAGAGTGAGGATGATAGTGATGATATGCCCGAGTTGGTTGATTCTAGTGATGATGATGGAGTGGAATACCCCATAGAAGGTGAGTCTCTTGTTGCCAAGCGTGCTCTCAATACGCAAATTAAGTTAGATGATATGGAGCAGCAGAGAGAGAACATATTTCATACTAAATGTTATGTAAACAACAAGGTGTGTAGTATGATTATAAATGGGGAAAGTTGCACCAATGTAGCTAGTACCACCCTAGTTGAGAAGTTAAACTTACCTTTACTGAAGCATCCTAAACCTTTATATGACATGGCCACCTCTAATCAAGAGTCATTCAAGCCCATGCCTTCTCCCTCCAGAGGTTTAAAGTCGTGCAATACACATTCACTCTTTTTCATCACTTCTTCACCCTATTCTTTGAGAGAAACCCCAAAAAGCTCTGGTGGCCAGATTTTTGGATCTTCTTGAATGGTGAGTTTCTACCCTTTGTAAGCATTTTCTCACAATTAATCCTTCATAAAAGTTGTTTTCCTTTGAGTTTAGTTTCTATTTATATCTTATTCATCTCATTACATATTCATTTTGTGACGCCCCCAAATTCCGCTTGGGATTGAACGGACATTTGAAGCGTCGAGACATGCAACACAAGGTTACCTGCCCCCGTTCATGACATATAAGATGCAATGTTCCTAACATGCATCTAGTATTATGCAATATTCGCAGCGGATAATTTTTTTCTTTAGCAATACTATGCACCAAACTAAAAATATCCCAAATACTTGAAACATATTTCATACATAAAGGCACACTAAAAAGCCGTGATCACCACACTAGTCTAAAATGGTTGTGATCAAAAGAATACTTGAGATACAACTCCAAAAGTACAAGTATTAACCTAAGTTAAATACTATACCATCATCAACATCGCACCGTGGCCTAGTCGACCGTATTCAGTTGGTCAGATTCCAATTCTCCTTTGGGTCCTGTAACAAGATCTACCATTCGGGGGGAATGGTAGTTGGGACTACCACAGTGAGATTTGATTACAAATCTCAGTAAGTTAACATAAAACTCACACACAGGTTAAAAATGCATGCATGGCAGTAAAAGCATAAATGCATAATTATAGTCATACATAAACATAGTATAACTTGACATATAGCATGACTTAACCAGAACTTAAGCGTGAACTGAACTTGACTTAACATGGCATGAACTTAAGCTTAAAACATAACATGAACAAACAACATAACATGAACGTGAAACATAACATGGACTTGATCTAAAACTTGACTTATCATGTATTTGATCTGAAACTGGACTTAACATAAACTTGGAATCTTATTCAATTGTCTTGATTAATAACGTGCGTTAATACGTACTCCACAGTTGTTGTGGCCCCACGTATTCAAGTAACATAAAACATAATACGTACTCCACAGTTGTTGTGGCCCCACGTATTCTACATGTCACAATTGCTGTGTCTCATGTAGTGTATGCTCCACAGTTGTTGTGGCCCCATACTTCATGCTCCACAGTTGTTGTGGCCCCATGAATACACATAACATAAAATATAATACGTACTCCACAGTTGTTGTGGCCCCACGCATTATAAGTAACATAAAATATAATACGTACTCCACAGTTGTTGTGGCCCCACGCATTATAATAACATAAAATATAATACGTACTCCACAGTTGTTGTGGCCCCACGCATTATAAATAACATAAAATATAATACGTACTCCACAGTTGTTGTGGCCCCATTACTAATAACAATGACTCCACAGTTGTTGTGGCCCCACTGCATATAACATAACATAAAATATAATACGTACTCCACAGTTGTTGTGGCCCCACGCATTATAAATAACATAAAATATAATACGTACTCCACAGTTGTTGTGGCCCCACGCATTATAAATAACATAAAATATAATACGTACTCCACAGTTGTTGTGGCCCCACGCATTATAAATAACATAAAATATAATACGTACTCCACAGTTGTTGTGGCCCCACGCATTATAAATAACATAAAATATAATACGTACTCCACAGTTGTTGTGGCCCCACGCATTATAAATAACATAAAATATAATACGTACTCCACAGTTGTTGTGGCCCCACGCATTATAAGTAACATAAAATATAATACGTACTCCACAGTTGTTGTGGCCCCACGCATTATACGTAACATAAAATATAATACGTACTCCACAGTTGTTGTGGCCCCACGCATTATACGTAACATAAAATATAATACGTACTCCACAGTTGTTGTGGCCCCACGTATTATACGTAACATAACATGTCTTATCTTTCTTAATGCATGAGATATTATTTAATATCATATACTTTTCTAACATGGCGTATGCTTGTAAATGGCACAATATGATTTAATCATAAACATTTAATGGCATACATGTATCATATGGCATACTTAACATGACATACTTATAACATACAGCATTGTATGACAGAAAAGATTGTGTAACAGATAAATATTCATGAGAGATTAAATCATACGTAACAGATAAACATGTAATGACATAGCATGACATGGCATATACGATAACATACATACATAAATTGTAGTTCCCTTACCTATCACACATACACAATAAACTGATAGTAAGTTAGAGGCTAACTTACCTCGATCGTCGCGTTCTATGAGAATAGAGTGCGAAACACGAGGAACTGCACAACATCTGGAAGAGGAACACTCAAGTCCTTAAGATTTTTACTTCTGAACTCAATTGTCATATTATGAGCACTTGCAACACCACGCAACTTGAGGTTTCATTGTCATATAATACGAGTTGCTCAATTACTTCAATTCTTCGCCTCTGTCGTGCCATGTGGACAGATATGACTGCCTGAGTGCGGAGTCTATGGATCCATCATCGTTCACATGCATGGCTCTTATAACAAGACGAAATATTATAACCCTAAAATCTCTGCCAAGATTTGAGACTTGTTAATATATATTATAATCTAATCTAAAAGCTTTAGATACAATGCATAGAACACCAACTTTGACTTACCTGATGTGGACGTTTACCAATTCCTTTCTTTCTTTTATTTTTATTTTTATTTTTATTTATTTTATTTTGGTGGTTCCCACACCCACCTACCTTTCACAGCCATTTCGTTTCTCCTCCATTCTCTTAAGTAAATAAATCTAAATTTTTAACATGTTTGAGCTACTTAATTATACGAAAGTCAAAAGTAAAGGTGTTGGAGGGCCTATATGCTGCAATAAGGAAGAGATATTGCTAAAGATAAATTCACATCAAATCCCCAATAGAGATACGGTGACTCAGTAGCCACTTTCTCATTTATTTATTTATTTATTTATTTATTTTTCTTGTTTGCATGAGAATTTGTCAAAAGCAAAAAATCTGAAAGCTTATCTTTTATTCCACCCAGTCCAAGCCGCAGCACCATCCTCGGTCCCCAAGGTCCCACCTCCTGACCTGCATGGGCAAACCTGCGTTGTCCACGAGCTTATCGGCAAGATCTCCTCGTGACATGGCGTTGTCACCACAGAGTTTATGTTCAGTTCGTTAATAATGTACTCGGGCTTATACCACCAAGCTTCAGCTTCGTTACTTCGGGTCTCAGAGATCACGATAGCCTCAGGTTTGAACTTGTACCCGGTGAACACATAGAACGCCAGCGTCGCCAACTCCACAGCCACGACACTGGTCCAAAGATACCGGTACGAAGTGATAGTCTCCAGTGCATACACCACCACGTGGTAAAATAAATGTAGCAAATCACCACGACGTAATACTGCCTAAACAAGGTCAACTTCATCAAATTAACCGCTGACTTGCCGTCGGTCCTCACCGCCTCGCGCAGGTTCTTGATCGACCACACGATAGGGAACAACACCGCGCAGCAGCAAACCACATCGACTAGCTAGAACACCTGCTTCCAAGTGACCCAATCCTGCGCGAACGGCCCGTTCTCGTCGATAGCGACTTGAGCGATGTTCGCCACGACCTGAAGCGGAATCACAATCATCAAGACCTTCTTCTCTTTGTCCTGCAAAAAGGGCTTCAAAAATGACCAGCCCGTGCCGATCAGAACGATCAGAGTACAGAGTGTAATTCCCTTCAAGAAACTGAATATATAGAATAACACGTCCCATCCGTGCGCGCTACCGGTGCGCTTGATGTACGATTTGTCCTCGGCTTCGCAGAGCAGGTTCAGAGCTTTAAGGATCAGAACGGCAAGCATGAAGAAATGAATACCGAACACGGTCAACCGCTTCTTGTACAGAACAGAGATCCAAAGGCCGGCGAGAGTAAAATAGACCAGAGAAAAGAGAAAGTAAAACCTCGAAAGAAAGGTCTTCCAGGCGGAAAGGTAGTCCCGGCGACTGCTCTTGCCGTCAAGATTGTACATCGCCGACGTGACGTCCATGGAGACCGAGAGCTGGCTATCAAGGCAGTTGGCGAAGACGAGCGTGTATTGATCGGCGTCGGTCTCATTGAATACGGTGCTAAAGTCTTTCGCGTCTTTGAGCCTATCGAAAGCGTAGACAACCTTGACAAGTTTGGAGAGGAGGTCGCATGAGACCTCGCGGTCCTGCAGCTCCTGGAGCACGTGCATCCAAAAGTCCCGGTTGCAGAGGAAGAATCCGACCTTTGTGAGATCGAGATTCGCGGCAAAGAGGAAGATCTTGGAGACGTTGAGCTCCAGAAGACCCGTGTGTGAATCCAACTCATCGAACGGAAAAAAAACTGCTGGTTATCGGATCTTACCTCCGTGAATCGAATCTCGGCGAGGGAGACAGATGCAAAGAGGAAAACGGAGTGGGTCGAGAACGCCATGGGAGAACTGTATAGATCTCAAGGAGATCAGATCGGAGGTTGAATTCTGTGGTCAGGAGAGCTTGGATTACAAATCTAACTTTTGAGTAGAGACAAAAGTCTTCGGAGACCTCAAATAAACCAACAGTGAGTTAAAACACTGATTAAAAACACGTAAATGTTTTATTTTTAATAAAACACTTCGATGAATTAAGGTAGAATATTATTTTATAAAATAAAATTTATAAAATAATATTTCCTCATCATTATATAAAAATGATAAAGTACCGTTAATTAATCGAAGATGATAAAATCATTTAAATTAATAAAACACTTAATTACTACACTAAGAAGAATTAAGATAGAATATTATTTTATAAACTAAGGTTTATAAAATAATATTTTCTTCATCATTATATAAAATGATAAAGTATCATTAATTAATCTAAGTGTATAAAACACTTAAATTTAAATAAGAATTTTCAACGTAAAATTAAACCTCTTAATATCTTAAAACAATTAAAATATTTAATCTAAATAAATATCCACAATTATAATATTTTCAGAGCTCATTAAATTATTATAATTGTGCTACTTTAAAAACAAGCTTATCTAATACTTTGAAATTCGATGGATAAGATCCGGGAAAACGCCATCGAGGTACAACGCTTAGGATAAAACTGTTCATGAATTAACAGCTGTCGGTGAAGAACAAATTACGTGATTTACGGAAAAGATAATCTATACGCGTGATTCCAGATGAGGGTAAAGACGAGAGATATGTGATTGCTGTCAGGAAATAATCCAAAACTGATTGCCGTGCTGTCTAAATTTTAGCGGGCTATTACACATTTGGTTGGTCAAAAGTATTTTTAACCATAGAAAGGTCATTCTGGGCGTGAAACTAGAGAGTATGTTATATTTTGAAATTTGTGACCAAGCTTGTGACGCCCCCAGTTCCGCTTGGGATCGAACGGACATCTGAAGCGTTAGGACATGCAACACGTGGTTACCTGCCCCGTTCATGACATATAAGATGCAATGTTCCTAACATGTATCTCATTATGCAATATTCGCAGCGGATAATTTTTTTTTTTTAAGCAATACTATGCACCAAACTTATAATATCCCAAATAGTTAAATCGTAATCCAAGCATACTTAACAAAATAAACATTCACGATTTCAG
This sequence comes from Carya cathayensis, assembly GCA_011037825.1. Lineage (NCBI taxonomy): Eukaryota > Viridiplantae > Streptophyta > Magnoliopsida > Fagales > Juglandaceae > Carya > Carya cathayensis. The sequence continues at coordinate 225,486 of QGSO01000387.1, read as the reverse complement.
TACTAGTCTTAGAAGATTGTAACCTCAAAAACATAGGAGACCAGACTCTATATTTACATTACCAAAATACATTATTGAGGAAACTCGTCGAATAACTCAACTAATGAGGCCAGAATACTATCCAAGAAGTAACTATGGAAGCTGTAAGCTCCATGTCGTGTCTGCGGCGTCTAGTCAACCTCCTTCAATCTACAAATGTCTGCTCCCTGCTCTGATCCTGACACATCGCCTACCACTCGGGGGAATGATAATTGGGACTACCACGGTGAGATTTGATTACAAATCTTAGTAAGTTAATAGGATACTCCCACATAGGTTAAAGATGCATGCATGGCAATAAAAGCATAAATGCATAATTAAAGTCGTAAATAAGCATAGCATAACTTGACATATAGCATGGCATAACTGACATAACCTGAACTGAAACGTGAGCTTAACTTGACTGGACATGACATGAACTTGAACTTAAAATATAACATGGGCTAGCAACATAACATGAACGTGAACTTGAAACATAACATGGACTTGAATCATAGTATGAACGTGAACATACATAACATAAACATGAACTTGAATTTAACATAAACCTGAGCATAACATGACATAAATGTGAACTTGAGCCATAATGTAAACATGGACATAACATAACATAAACGTGAACTTGAAACATAATGTGAACATGAGCATAACATAACATGAACGTGAGATTGAACATAACATAAACGTGAACATAGCATGATATGAACATGAACTTGAAACTTAACGTGAACACGAACATAACATGTACGTGAACATAACATAATATAACATGAACTTGATCTGAAACTTACTCTTATCTCATGGGGTCTCCATGATTGCTTATTCTTAACTTCTTGACATAAACTTGGACTCTTGTTCAATTGACTTAATTAATAACGTGACCATATGGGTGCTACACGGGTCCCCTAGAGCCGTGTATCCCTGCCAATTACCACATCACAACACAGGTATCTACACCAGCTGTGAATGCGTTAATACGTACTCCACAGTTGTTGTGGCCCCATGTATTCTACGTGTCACAATTGTTGTGTTTCACATAGTGTATGCTCCACAGTTGTTGTCACCCCATACACGTAAAATAAAAATATGGCTCCATCGGCGTTAGTGCCCGGCATGCTTTGGTGACCAGCTAGTTAGGCCCCATTCGCAACCTGTTGACTGTACTTTGTCAACCCAGGGAATTTCATACCTAGGATATTACCTCATCCTAGCACTTAGGGTCGTGATTGACATGAATAATTTAGCATGAATGATGAGTTGCAAAATTTCATATTGCAGATTTACAAAATCGCTCGAGTAGAGGCTTTTGGACGCTCGAGCGAATTCAGGCAGATTCAAACGCTCGACTACCGTTCAACAGTGAGCTCAAGCGGGTTGCGGGAAAACAAAGATCGTTCGAGCGGAGACATTGGCCGCTCGAGCGAAGTCAGGCAGAGTTGAACGCTCAATGTGCGTTCGACAAGCCGCTTGAGCAAATTCAGGCAGAGTCGAACCCTCGATGCTCGCTCGACACCCCGCTCAAGTGAGCATCGTATTTTACAGATCTAGGGTTTTCCGCCGTCAGAGCATATAAAAGTGATTTTTCACCATATGACAGTACCTTTTGACTAGAGAACATTTTTTGGGACAGAAAAACACAGCCAGAAGGATTCAAATCATATGTTTTGGAGAGGGAGTTCCATATATTGCACGTACGTTGGAATCATACACGAGCACAGACGAGAGAAAAGCAGTGAATCATTTCCTTGAGTTTTTGAAGACGAGTTGCGGCTGCGAGGAGTATTTTTCAGTGTTTATTTTCTTCCAATATTCTCAGAACAATTATGGTGAATTCGTTTATGTTGAATTCAATTTCTAGCATGAGCTAAATTTTATTTATTCTAGGAAAACGATGTAACCTAGTTCCGAACTATGTTTGATTGTCTATGCTAATTTAAGGCAATTCTCTCTTTGTTTATCTGATTTATTCTGAGTTTATTGCTTCTAATTAACTGGCCATTGATTAGATGATATTTAATCTTGTGATTTGCTATCGAAAGAGGGAATCATAGGGTAGATCTTGAATATTTCAGCATAGGTAAATATAGAGATCGAAAGACTTGTATGAACCTATGTAGTATTTAAATCTTTGGTCTTATTGTTTCTTGTTTTATTAATTTGCATATTCTTGTGTAAATTGATGAATCAGAATAATTACCACTTGACTATCGAAAGAAGCTTTTGGATGAATTAGAGATTTGCTAATAGACAAAAAGAATTAAATTAAATTATGTTGCCCAGATGACTAACACAAGAGGGGGGGTGAATTGAGTTGTATTTAAAAAAATAACAATTATAAATCAAATATACAATATAAAATATAAACAAAATATGAACAGCAATAAATATAAAGAGTAAGGGTAAGAGAGAAGCAAACTCAGTATGTTAACGAGGTTCGGCCCCACTGCCTACGTCCTCGCCTCAAGCTACCCCTTGAGGATCCCCGAATTCACTATTCAATCTCCTTCAGGTGGAGATAGAAACCTATTACACTTTGAACAACACCGCTACAAAGGATCCGTGTAGAACACCCTCTACACTTGCAATCACCTTACACGTGGTGATTCAACGATTCCCTGTGTAGAACACTTTCTACACGCACAAGGGTTGTACACACCCTTTTACTGATACAAGAATTGATAGTGGGTAGGATATCAGAAAACACTCCTCAATGAGTGAAATAAGAACAATACAAGCACAAACTATATCTCTCAAAATGAATAAGGGTTAAGGCTCAATGCTTAGAGAAGAGAGAATGAAAGCTTTGAATGAGAGTTGTATGCTCTTGGTGTTGTGAATGTGAAGCTCTCAAATGATCTATTTATAGGCATATGAGACTTCATATTCAAATTTAAAAAGATTCACATGTCAAAAACATCATCATTCATTTTTCAAAAATTTCAAACCTAATCTTTTTACTTTTTGCATATGACAAAAGGAGCACACTTTGCTTTTCAAAAATTTCAAACCTAATTTTTTACTTTTTGCATATGACAAAAGGAGCACACTTTACTTTTCAAAATATTCAAACAAAGGCATCTTCCTTTTGCATAAGTCAAGAAAAGCATCAATCACTTTTGAAAATATTCAAATAAAACATGCACATGTGAAAGATGACAATCAATCATCTTTAATATTTTCAAAGTTCAAACCTTTAATCATGGCATGCACATGTGAAAGATGACAATCAATTATCTTTCAAAATTTTCAAATTTAATTTTCAAAATATTCATGCACATGTGGAAAATGTATTTTAATGCTTTATGATAAAATATTAATTTTGAGCCTTAATCCTAATTTCGAATTTTAAGAGATTTACAACATTACTCTATGAGTTTAATGTGAACTTGTTTCCTTCTTGCTCATGCTTGGTTCTTTGATGTGCTTGACTCCATTGTGTGGACAACTTGAGTTTGAGACTCCTTCATTCTTTGAAATCATTTGTTATCATCAAAATCCATGTGTAGATATATAATTACACAAAACTTGAAATCTTAGGTTCAACAAATTAGTTGGATGAGAAAAACATAGTGAAGAATTAGGTGAAATCGATTTCCTAGAAGTTTTCTTTCCCGTTAATTTGATTTTCGAACGTCAGTTTTATTTCCATTGCGTATTTCTTTTTGAGTTGATCTTAGTTTAATTTGCAACTACAAAAATCTTAGTGATTCCTCTAGGTAAAATCGAGATTAATATAATTTTGGTATTTAGCAAAAGTAAGGTACCAATTCCTGAGGACGATACTCTTCTTATCACTTTATTATAAAACTACGATACTATGCACTTGTAGTTTTGCACCGATCAATGAACGTGATCTGAAACTTGACTTAACATAAACTTGATTTGACTTCTTTACTTAACATGACATACTTGCAATGGTGAATATTACATGATATGACATACATGTAACATATGACATACTTAACATGGCATACTTATAACATATAGCAATACGTGACAGAATAGATTGTGTAACAGAAAAATATTCGTGAAAGAATAAATCATGCATAACAAATAAACATGTAATGACGTGGCATGACATGGCATATATGATAACATACATACATAAATTATAGTTCCCTTACCCACCATACATACACAGTAAACTGATAGTAAGTTAGAAGCTAACTTACCTCGATCGTCGTGTTTTACGAAAATAAAACATGAAATACAAGGAACTGTAAGAGGGTATTCTAAAAGTTAAAAATTTAATTACTAACAATTAGAAACATGAAAACAGGCTAACTTAGAGTAAAATTACCATTTTACCCTCTACATGTGGGAAAATGACCATTTTACCCCTAACTTAAGGATTTTACATCCTAACTCCAAAAATTTTCAAAATTTACATTCCTCATGAAAATTTTGTCCTAAACTCAAATATCAACTTAGAAAAATTTAAAACAAACACAACTATGGAAAACACACTATGGCCGAAACATCCATAGGCCATTTCTCTTGATTTTTGTTGCAATTCCTTCCAACTTCAAAACTCATGCTTAAACCAAAATTTTGCAACAAACATCTTCCAATCCTAAGTTTAAAACCATACTTAAAATATCCATTTAGAAAAAGCTAATAATCAACACCAAACTTTTTTTGTAAAAAGATCCAAACACTTGAATCACAAGCTTTGACCCTAAATCAAAACATCTTCCAAGAATTCCAAAAATCAAATCTTACTTCTAACATATTCATAACATCATTCTAAGATCAACCATGATTAAATCATCAAACTAAAGTCACCAAAATCACAAAATAACACTTGAAGTTTTTGGTTTTACACTTAATCCAAAAATAGAAACTTTTTCCTCAACTAGCTTTGATAAATCTCTTGACCCATGGCTTACAAAGATGAGATCTTCTGTGGCGCCCCCAAAATCCCCACGTACGGATACGGGGAATTCGAGGCGCCCGGATGGTGACATCACGGGTCACCATCCTAACGACGAGTGCCAAGTGTGTGCAAGCGACAAATGTGCACAAGAAGATACGCAGCGGATAGCAAAGTCAAATACTAAGTACCAGAATTTTTTTCTTAAATAAAATACAAAACGGTTCAAAGGTACATAATAAAATATTACATGATATAAATATGGTTTTTTTTAAAACTAAGTACAAAGCATAACTTCAAATCAGAACTCCGGCGGAGCCGCATCCTCGGGCTCAGCCTCCTCCTCCTCCTCGAACGCTGCATCAAAATCTACGGTACCAAAAATGGTGCCGCAGGTAAGTAAAACCCAAACACCACTAGATAAAAGCATATTAAACTCAAACAACAAGTATGAATGAATGTCAATGCTCCAAAACTCATAAATCATATTTTCCACGCACGCCAAAAACCCAACTGGCTTAAAAACATAACCTTTAAAACCAAGCCTCGCCATTATCCCAGATAATGGCCCAAACCACCATTTTCCCCGAAAATGGATCACAAGACCATCGCCATTTTCCCAGAAAATGGCCCATATCCGAAAACCATGAAAACCAACCAATTATGCATGCACCATGATCTCCCCTAGGGATCATCCGCACACTCTGGCTCTGTGCCACACCGCAGGTAACGTCTACGCGTGTGACACCTACACGAGTGATGCCCAGACTCGCGCCTCCAACTCGCGCGTACCTGGCCAGGCCATCCTCTAGTCCCCGCCACTAAAAGGACCACGGAGTCGACACGACAGCGTTACCGTATCGTGCGATCCGGTCGTCGCCCGGCGACAACCCAGGGGATGTCACTCAGTATTATCCACTCCCGAGTGACCAGAGGAGCTCCACCGAGATAATAACCCATCCCGGCTTGGGCTCGTGATACGCACACTCCCAAAAACCATTTACGCCAAAAACATGATTTTATCCAATAAAATAAAATACAAGTGCATGCATCATGTAAATGCCAATTTCAATGCTCGACAAATAAATTCAACCATAGCACAACAAAACAAGCAACTCCGTCCTCCATCCATCCGACCCCCGAACTCCTCGGACTCAGTCCGGAATCAGCGAACCAACCAAATAAATTATTGAAAGAGTAAAATACTTTAAATCTAAAAGTAGCGTTTGGAAAATACTTACAGCGCTATATAGGATTTTTAGAAGCTTCGGCGCGAAGCGAACGGCGATGCGAAAGCAACGTAACAGTGCAAATGCACTGTTCCCGTGGGTCGCAAAATACCCACTTTTGACCGGGGACAAACCAAGACACCAAATTGATAGGGAATGGTCTAGGAGATGTTTATGAAGCTAGTGGAAGTGAGTTTTGGCCGTGGGTGGCGGCGAAAACGCCGGTAGGGGCGGAAAAAGGGCAAATCGGAGTTGAGCTCGTGGGAGCCGCTCCGGTGACCGTTTGAGGCCGGGGATGGGTGGGTTAGGTCGGTAAGGAGTAGGGGAAGAAGTGGTGAAGAGGTGGTGGCCGGAGGTGGAGCGACGGCGGCGGATCGGGCTTAAAGCCGTGCGGCTTGTTGGGCGTTTTCCGGCCAAAGGCCGGCCGGTTGGGGCTGGGAGTTGGAGGGGATGATCACCGGCCGGAGGGGAGTCGACCGGCAGGGGTGGCGTCGGGCACGACGCCGGCGAACGGCGGGCCTGGGCGGGAAGGCTTTCCGGCGTGGGTGAGGAGAGAGAGAGAAAGAGAGGGACGCGGGGAGAGAGAGAGAGAGCCGAACGGGAGAGGAGAGGAAAAAAGAAAAAAAGAAAAAAGAAAAAAGAGAAAAAGAAAAAGAAGAGGAAAAGAAAAGATGGAAGGAAATTAATGAGGTCCAGTCCTCACGTCGGAAGTCCAAAGACTGATCAGCCGAAAACGGTATAAAAACATAAAACGATTAAAATAAATTAACACTACATCAAATAAATAAATAAACACCACTAAAAATATTTTAAACACATCAATAAGCTAAAATAAAATAAATAACTAGTAAAAACCAATTATTTAAATTTTTAAAACCAAAAACAAGCCAAAATAAATTAAATCACAATTTAAATTCAACAGCCAATAAAAATCCATTTAAAACTCGATAAATAAAAATAAAAGCACTATAAAATATTTAATTAAATTAAAATATCCCTTCAGTGAAAATACACATAAAAGCGGGTCATCACATCTTCAAACTAAAACATCACATGCTTTAAAAAATGTTTCTTAAAGAAGATCCAACCATCAAACTTAAAATCACATGGCTAAAACTCAATAAAACATGTATCTAATCCAAAAACATCAAATCTTAGGCCTAACCGAAATCCTCTTGCATAGAAAAATCATATATTTGAAACTTAATATCTTCAAAATAACATCCTAACATGAAAATAAGAGACTTAGGATCATCATATAAAAATATCAAAGCCTTTAGAGTAAGATCAAACCTCAAAATATTCAAACTTTCTCCAAATAGAAATTGTTTTGCCACTTCCAGTTTTCAAGTTTCTAGATCTAAGAAAATCTATCATCAAAAGTTTTAGTTATGCAACAAAATCTCAATGAACACTCTTAAACGCATGCTAAAAACACTCCATAAATTTTTTGGACCAAGATATGTCCATTAGCTTGGTCAAAAACTCCAAAACATAACATACTCTCCAGATTCACGCCCAAAATGACTTTTGCATGGTTAAAAATATTGTTGACTGACCAAATGACCATGTAATGATACGAATAATATATCTAAAGAAACTATACTCAAAGAGGAACAACTTTTATGAAGGAGTAATTGTGTGAAAATACTTACAAAGGGTCAAAAATATCCATGCAAAAGGACACAAAAATCTGCCCGAGAGAGCTCTTTTGGGTTTCTCTCTAAGAACAGGGTGAAGAAGTGATTAAAGGGAAATAAGTGTGTCTTGCATGACTCTATACTTCTGGAGAGGTAAGATATGGACTTGAATGACCATTGATTGGAGGTAGCTATGTGACATAAAGTGGAGAATAGAGAGGGGAAAGGACTGCCTGCACAAGCTGTGAGGTATGGAGGTTAATGGGGTGGGTTTCTCCATCACATCAAGGCACTATTGGGTGCAGCCAAGGGCAGTGTATGGTATGCCATGTGGGGGAGGAAACTTATCCAAGAAGCCTTGCCAAGGTGGCCAAATTCGTGGGCTTTGGTGGGTCTCAACCAAGTGGGCTTCAATTTGGGGTTTAAAGAGGGTTTGGTTAGGGTTTGAGATGCTATCAAGCTCAAATCTAATTTTTCTTGGCCCAATCAAAATTTTAAGGTTTAAAAGGTTAGATAATGATGCCATAACAAGAATTTGAGAAATTAATAGCATATAAAAGTGATTTAATCAAGTGATTAAACACAATGTTAGAAATTGGATCAAAAAGGTTTTGAAGGCCAACTTTAGGGTTTGGGGAAACCATTTAGGGTTTCGGTTTCAACCAAATTTTTGGGGTTTCAAATGGATTCCAACCATTTAGGGTTTCACCAGGGTTGAAACACTCTTTGATCTGGCTCAAATGGTTGATCAGATGAAGGGTTTTGCTTAGGTGGCATGATCTCACACCTTGATTTCCTTCACAAATCCATCTGATGGTTCCTCGTTATGCCATGTATCTAATACTATTCACTATGTGTGGCTAAGATCTTGCCAAGTGTCCAAATAAACTTCTCTAACCTAATTTGGATATTCCACATTGTAATTTTGAAAACATTGCACTTAGTATGCTTATCGAGGTTACTATTCACTCCAAAAAAAGCGTAATAAATTTAGTACTGAAAAATTCTAAATATTCATATTAACATACAGTAAAAACCGTTTACCAAAACTCAACCTCGAAGTGCCCCTATAAATAAATTCAGAGTTTCGAATAGTCGTTTCATCTGAAATTAAGAAAATGGGTTATTGCGCTATAAAATCCTAAATATTCAACTGAGTCTAGTGGTGTAGACTATAAAGTATTCTGACACTTCTAACCACCTCAAATAATTAAAATCGCATTTCTGACACCATAGTGAGTGATAACACTGATTATATTGACAGACTAAAAATCTTTGCGATTAGCCTATTTGTGAAAACTTACGGAGTTTCTACGAGGTTCCTCAAGTCTATAGAAATTCTACCATTAAATTTCTAGCAGGCTATTACAAAGCTAGTGGACATATTTTCGTCCAAAAATTTTATGGAATGTTTTTATAATGTTTGTGAATGTTCATGAAGGTTTTATTGCATGACTAAATATTTTGATGATAGATTTCCTTAGATCTAGAAACTCGAAAAATGGAAGTGGAAAAACAGTTTTTGTGTTGAGAAAGTTTGAGTATTTCGTAATTCAATCTTACTCTAAAGGCTTTTTTATATTTTTATATGATGATCCTAAGCCTCTTATATGCATGTTAGAATATTAGTTTGAAGATAGTTAGTACTATTTTCAAAGATATGATTTTTCTATGCAAGAGGATTTCAGTTAGGCCTAAGATTTGATGTTTTTAGATTAGATCCATGTTTTATTGATTTTTAGCCTTGTGATTTTAAGTTTGATAATTGGATCTTCTTTAGAACACATTTTATGCCATGTGATGTTTTAGTTTGAAGAAATCAATCCTTTTAAGCCATGGATCAAGAAATTGATCAAAGTTAGTTAAGAAAAAAGTTTCTGTTTTAGGACTAAGTGTAAAACCAAAAACTCTAATTGTTGTTTTGTGATTTTTGGTGACTTTTGTTTGATAATTTAAAGTATGGTTGACTTAGGATGATGTTATGAATATGTTAGAAATAAGATTTGATTTTTTTGAAATTCTTGGAGATGTTTTGATTAAAGTCAAAACTTGTGATTCAATTGCTTTGTTGTTAAAAAGTTTGGGTCTTTTCACAAAAAGTTTGGTGTTGATAATTAGCTTTTTCTTAATGGATGTTTTAAGTATGGTTTTAAACTTAGGATAGGAAGCTCTTTATTGCAAAATTTTGGTTTAATTATGAGTTTTGAACTTGGAAGGAATTGCAACAAATATTAAGAGAAATGGGTCATGACAAATAGAATAGTGCAAAAAGAGTATATTTTCCATGAGGAGATTCAAGTACTAATTTAGCTCTTAACTTACTATCAATCTATTGTATATGTGTGATAGGTAATGGAACTACAATTTATATTCGTATGTTGTCCTATATGCCATGCCATGCCATGCTATTACATGTTTATTTGTTACACGAATTATTCTATCATGAAATAATTATCTCTTACACAATATATTCAGTCATGTATTGCTATCTATTGCAAGTATGTTACGTTACGTATGTCATTTGTTACATGTATATCATGTTACGTAATATTCATTGTTACATGTTATGCTATGTTATGAAATATTGTCTATTACATGTTATGCATGTTATGAAATATTGTCTGTTATATGTTATGTCATGTTACAAAATGTTTCTATCTCAAGTTATGTTCAAGTCATGTTATGTGATCCCAGGAGATAAGAATAAGATATCAAGGTGACCCTAAAAGATAAGAATATACTATCATGGTAACCCAATGAGATAAGAAAATACTATTGTGGTAATCTCACAAGATAAGAACATTATGGTAATTCCATGAGATAAGAATAAGTTTCAGATCAAGTTCATGTTAAGTCAATTTTCAGATCAAGTTCATATTAAGTCAAGTCTCAGATTAAGTTCATGTTAAGTTAAGTCTTAGATCAAGTTCATGTTAAGTCAAGTTTCAGATCAATTTCATGTTAAGTCAAGTTTCGGATCAAGTTCATGGTCAAGTTAAGTCTTAGTTTAAGCAAGTCAAGTTTACTTCACGTTTCAGTTTAAGTTATGTCTGTTATGCTATGACGTAATACTATGCTTTATGTCAAGTTATGTAATGTTTTATGTCAATTATGCTATGTCATATGTGAAGCAATGCTACGCTTTATGTCAAGTTTTGATATTCTTACTTATGACTGTGATTATGCATTCATGCTTTTACTGCCATGCATGCATCATTAACCTATGTGGATGTTTTATATTAACTTGTTGAAATTTGTAATCAAATATCAATTTGGTAGTCCCAACTACCATTCACCCCCAAATGGTAGATCTTGTTACAGGATTTGAAGGAGAATCAGGAATCGACCAACTGGAAATGGTCAACTAAGCGACGGTGCGACATTGATGATAGTATAGTAGTTAACTTAAATTACTACTACTACTACTTATAAAGTTGAATCTCTAGTGTTCTTTTGATCAGAATCAATTTGGACTATCATTGTGATCTCAGTTTTTTTGTATGTTATTATGTATGAAGTATGTTTTAAGTATTTGTGAAATTTTCAGTTTGGTGCATAGTATTGCTAAATAAACAAATTATCCACTACGAATATTGGCATAATGCTAAATACATGTTAAGAACATTGCATCTTATATATCATAAATCGGGGTAGGTAATCTTGTGTTGCATCTCTCGACGCTTCAAATTTCCATCCCATCCCAAGCGGACTTTGGGAGCGTCACGTCTAACCCATAAAAACTCCTAAAAGATTATTCCATCCAAAACTGCTTTGATCCAAAGCTTTTGGGAAGAAAAATGCTACCACTAAAATAACCATTAAATACTTCCAAAATAAAAAAAAATACACAAGCCCTATTTTAAAAAAACCCTTGCTAAACCAATAATTTGTTTCTATCATGTAAAAAGAGCAGATTGAGAGTACATACCAGAAATGTTGGTAGATCAAGAGAAATAGAATAACTAAAATGTAAACCCCAAAACTAAAAAATAAATAAAAAAAAACCCATGTTTAACAAAAAGAGTAGATTGAGCAAAAGAACTGCGTATACTTATACCTAGGATTTGTTTAAAACCCATATCATGTGAGAAGAAAGATAAATCCAACTATAATATGAGAAGAATGGAAACATAGATCCAACTAGAAATTAAAAAAATAAAAAAAAGAATAGAAACATAGATTTGTTCAAAACTGGTATCATGTGAGAATTGGAAGAACAGAAACATAGATCCAACTATAATATGAGAAGAACGGAAAAATAGATCCAACTAGAAATTAAAAAAAGGATGAAAACATAGATTTGTTCCAAATCATATCGTGGTGGTTCTTGAATGCCTCCCATTGAGGAAGGCTGAGCTACGGGAGAATCAATCGGCTGTGGGAGAGAGAGAGAGAGAGGGTTTGAGATTCAAACTTTGAATGAGAGCGAGAGCCAAACAATGTTGGGAGGTGTTGTTTCACTTCAGAGTTTTTTTAACAAAATCTGGTACCCCAAATTTCATATCCGTATTCGGACTAGATAGATTCAGGTACAGTAATCCGATTTTCGGACCAGATACATCTCGAGCCAGAACAGGGTTCTGGACTGAGCCAGAAATGGTTCTGGACTGAGCCAGGAAAAAACCTTACCTAGATGAACATTCCTATGCACACCTGAAGGTGAAGAACTAGGATGGACATATCCTTTTTCCAGTGGTTCCTCTATCTGCACTTTCAATTCCTTTAATTTGAATGGGGCCATACACTACGGTGCTTTATGAATGGGGATTGTAGCAAGTTCAAACTTTATAATAAACTATATTTTCCTACTTGGGGGTAACCCAGATAAATCGTCTATGAATACCTCAGGAAAATTCTCAACCACAGGTATTCTCTAAATTTCCTTATTCCTACTAGATTCTTTAACTACCAAAGCCAAATAAGCTATAGCACCATTAGCAATGCAATTTCTAATTTGCAAAGTCGACATTATTGAGGAAACAACCTTTACATTTCCTCCCACATTATGAATTCTACCAACATCAGGTGAGTCAAACACAACCTCCCTCCTTTGACAATCTATCTTGGTGTAATGTTTGGATAACCAGTCCATTCCTTATATCAAATCCAATAAGATCTAGTTTCATAATCCTCCCTTCTAAACTTATAGGGCAATCTCTAATCACCTGGTTACACTTGACTAAACTTCCATATGGAATTATCACTACTACAATTTGAGGTAGCAATTATGTCAGGAGGTTACACATTCATGCAAACGCCATTGACACAAAGGACTGCATTTTGCTAGAGCCAAATAATACACATGCCATGTATCCAAATTGTTTGATATTAGCTAAGATGTAGTAATAAACTACTATATACTGAGTAATTAATCCAAAAGAAACAAACCTTTGTTCAAAAGGAGGGTAACAACGTAAACTTAGGCTTGAGCAGTTGGTCTCTGATTCGGCTTGTTATTAGGGTTAAAGGAAATTCCACCTCTTTGTGCATTCTTAAAGCAATCTTGAATCATATGACCAAGTTTTCAACATCTGAAGCACATCCCTAACTGATGTGAACCCCAATCAATTTGCTTTGAGACCCAATAACAATACTGGAAAAACAACCCCAAGAAAGCCAAACTCAGATATATGGATGGAGAATTTAGACCCGATGAGAACCCGTTCCAAGAACCTAGATTATATTAAAATCTAGACCCATTGAAGAATCCGTCTCAAGAACCCAAATTACAAATGAGGAACGCCACAAAGGTTTTGATTTACCTTTGATAAGTTCAAAAGAAGAACAAGAGGAGATAACTCAAACTCTCAAATAAATTCCATCTATTCTGCCTCTCAAGTGAGGCTATAAGTTGTTTAAATAGACAACTCCCAAAAACCCTAATGAAAGCGCTCGGGTACTGTAGCGTGAACAGTGTCGTACGCCGCGCTACAGTAACTTCTAAACCCTAGTGAAATAATAAGTTTCCAAATAAACCCTTGGCCAAAATACAAGGCCTTCCCAAAGAAAACCCTAGTCCATTAGAAATAAGACATATGTGGGCCAAGCATCCTCAAGCCCAATTATTCTAGATTAATTCCTATGACTAATAAAATAAGCCATTTTAATGAAATAAATAAGTCCATGGCCTTCAATAATAATAGGCCCAAGTCGTGTCTTCCATAGCTTAGATCAAGTGGATCAAAACTGGTTCTCCTTCTTTCAAGCCCATCATGAGTGTTGGGCTCTTGCTAGCTTCATCCCAATTGGATTGCACCAATTCTTGCATTGCTCCCTTGATCTTCATGGCTCTTAATCTTGTAATTGATCCTTAAGACTTGGTCCTCCTTGGGGCCCATCATTCCCCCTCTCCTCAAAAGGATTCGACCTCGAATCTCCACCTGGATCAAACGGAAAAAGATCAATAATATTGAAAATAGCAAACACATGATACTTACCTGGAAGATCCACTAGATATGAAGTATCATTAATTTTATCAAGAATTTGGAAATGTCCATCCAAGCTATTTCTGTCATCAACAGGTAAATGCATTAAATCAAAATGTATAAGTGGATTAAAACCAAAAGCACCTTCAAAAGATGAATGAGAAATAGTAGTATGCATGGTCTTCTTATATGCAAACTCTAATAATGATAAATGATACTCTCGCAGACATTCATGCAACAATTCAATGAAAGGAAAATGATACTCCCACATACGTTCATGAAACACATCTAAAGCCTTCCTTACACCAAAATGACCACTCCAATTATATGCAACCTCAATGAATGGCAAACCATACTCCCAAAAGTATTCCTGCAATATGCCTAAATTCTTCTTTACACCAAAATGACAACTCAGATTATATGCAACCTTAATGAATGCCAAATAATATTCCCACAAGCGTTCATACAACACGTCAATGAATGGCAAATGATACTGCCACAAACGTTCATGCAACACGTCAATAAATGCCAAATGATACGCCCAAAGGTGTTCATGTAACACATAAAAAATCTTCAGCACACCTAGATTACCCAACAAACTACTTCCATATCTATCACACACAAGCAACTCACACATAAAAACTAGTAGGCACACAAAGTTTATTCTCTCCAAATAAATACCAATCTAGTCTATAGCACTTACCAAACGATGTTTTCTCACGTACTCCATCCACACTGGCAAAGTCATCATCATTAGCATGCAATTTCTTGTCATATTCAAATCTCAATAACTTTGCATTTAAAATAATGATACGATCATACCTTCTTGCTAATGCACAAGCCACAAAAGTTTCCTTACCATGTGTGTACTTGATTACATGAGGAAAAACCTCAATACATTCCTCCCACTTGGCATGCATTCTAGTCAACTTACCTTGTCCTTTCAAGTGTATCAAGGACTCATGTTCTTCAAAGAAAGGTCGGGTAGGGATTATCGCACCGGCCACAAAATCAATGTATTGCTCTATCTCTCTAATAGGTGGCAATCCACTAAACACACCACTAGGAATCATGACCTTATATCCCTGCAACAAAGAAACAACAATACTAGGCAAAGGTACGTCAAGTTCGTTAGTATTAAAACTTGCCTTAGCGAAAGAACTCACTTTTCTTTTTGTTTTCCTCTCATTTTCTGCACTATCTCTTCTCTTTTCACTCTTTCTTTTCCTTTCACTCTCTCTTTTTTCTTCAGTCTCTTTATTCTTTTCACTCTCTTTATTCTTTTCACTTTCTTTTTCTTTTTCACTCTCTATTTTCTTTTCACTTTCTGTTTTTTCTTCACTCTCTCCTTCTCTTGAGGTTTTGGCCTCACTATTTTTTTCTTCCTCAATTTCATTTCCACTCTTTCTTTTACGCCCAACCTCAGTTTCACTCTCTCTTTTTTTAGCAATCTCAGTTTCTCTCTTTCTTTGTTGATCAACCTCAGTTTCACTCTTTCTTTTCTGATCAATCTCACTTTCTCTCATTCCATTTTGATCAACCTCACTTTCACTCTTTCTTTTTTGATCAATCTCACTTTCTCTCTTTCTTTTTTGATCAACCTCACTTTTCAACTTCAATTGGTCCTCATGGACCTGTGTTGGAGTTAAAGGAGCAAGTTTGATTATTTTTCCATCCTTTACAAAGCTATATATGTTCTTGACCCCATCATGGATCACCCTTCTATCATACTGCCACGGCCTCCCCAACAAAATATGACCACAATGCATAGGCACTACATCACAAAGGACCTCATCCTTGTACTTCCTAATTGAAAAAGAAACTAACACTTGCTTATTTACCCTAACCTCCCCACAATCATTCAACCACTGCAACTTGTATGGTCTAGGGTGTTTTAAGGTAGGTAAATTCAGTTTCTCAACTAAAGTAGTGCTAGCCACATTAATACAACTTCCTCCATCAATGATCATACTACATACCTTGTTGTTGATGTGGCATCTAGTATGAAAAATGTTATCTCTTTGCTGCTCTATATCATCCATCTTAAATTCTGTATTGGGAGCACGCCTAACAACAAGAGACTCGCCATACTCTTCATTCTTATCGTACCCATTCTTAATACTAGGCTCACGTCTCCTCCTATCTCTCCCACTTTGCAAATCTCTAATCAATGCATCTTGTTGTTCCATCTTATCCCTCACTTTCCCCAACTTCAAATTTATTAACCTTTCAAACTTTTGTTGCATGGACTGCAACAAAAAGAATGAATTGTCTGCCACCCCTATTGATGTTAAGTCCCTATTATGAGACATAGTACATGCTGCACAAAAAAGAATGTTAGTGAAAAAAAGACCTCACACGCTCCCTTACGTGTTTACACTCGAATAATGGCACTCCACTCGTGTATTACACTCTTAATTGGCTTTTTCCCGATAATGATCTCACACTCTCTTGCCTTTTACCTCAAGAGTTTTCTCACTCAAGTTCTTTAAGAACTAATTGAACTCAATCAAGACAATACAACCTTATTTTATCCCAACTAGTAATTAGGTCCAAGAAACAAGAACAAGAGAAAACACAGAAGGAATAAAATGACCCGAGACTCAAGGAATTTATACGCTGGAAAGAGTAATTACGAAACAAGGAACCAACTAGAAAGATGTATTCAGCCCCTTTAAAGATAAGGCTCAATCAATGACAAAGCACTCAATTTCATATGGCAAAGAATTTCATACCCAAAATCCTTCTCTCCTTTTTTTTTTTTTTTGGATTTTTTTTTCGAATTTTTTTTTTCTTTTCTCACTGATTCAATCACAAACAGCAATATTCAATTGTAATAATCAAACAATTGAATTCAACCACATAAAAATTGGCAAGGAAATAGAAGAGAATAAAAAAAATAGCACTCCAAGCAATTGACAAACTTAGAGATGCAAGAAACCCCAGAAATTCCAAACTCTATAGATGGTGCAAATTTTGGCAGCCCTCAAACAAACAATTTAGCCACCCAATGTTGATGAACATGAAACTAAAAAGATAGAATAATCTGGCAGCCCTAGGAAACGAATTTCTGCACCTTTTTTTTTTCTTTTGCAACCTTAGAACAATGAAGCCCTAGAAATAAAGATGCAATAAATAAAAGATAGAAATACACCTGATTGGAAACCTTGCTCTGATACCAAATGATGTGAACCCCAATCGATTTGCTTTGAGACCCAACAACAATACTGGAAAAACAACCCCAAGAAAGCCAAACTCAGATCTATGGATGGAAAATTTAGACCCGATGAGAACCCGTTCCAAGAACCTAGATTATATTAAAATCTAGACCCGTTGAAGAATCCGTCTCAAGAACCCAAATTACAAAGGAGGAACGCCACAAAGGTTTTGATTTACCTTTGATAAGTTCAAAAGTTCAAGAAGAACAAGAGGAGATAACTCAAACTCTCAAAGAAATTCCATCTATTCTGCCTCTCAAATGAGGCTATAAGTTGTTTAAATAGACAACTCCCAAAACCCTAATGAAAGTGCCTCGGGTACTGTAGCGTGAACAGTGTCGTACACCGTGCTACAGTAACTTCTAAAACCCTAGTTTGTATAATAATAACTTGCCAAATAAGCCCTTGGCCAAAATACAAGGCCTTCGCAAAAACCCTAATTCAATAGAAATAAGACGTGTGGGCTGGACATCCCCCAAGCCCAATTATTCTAGATTAATTCCTATGACTACTAAAATAAGCCCTTTTAATTAAATAAATAAATCTATGGACTTCAATAACAAAAGGCCCAAGTCGTGTCTTCCATAGCTTTGATCAAGTGGATCCAAATTGATTCTCCTTCTTTCAAGCCCATCATGAGTGTTGGGCTCTTGCTAGCTTCATTCCAATTGGATTGCACCAATTCTTGCATTGCTCCCTTGATCTTCGTGGCTCTTATTCTTATAATTGATCCTTGAGACTTGGTCCGCCTTGAGGCCCATCACTAACCCAAATCTGAATTCTCCACCATGAGCCTTTCCACATTTTTGGCATGCAACAAATGGAATGGGCATTACGATTTTTCCCTTATTGGCTCTCGGCACCATTCTTCTTTTATCACTACTTCCTTTAGCAGTGAAGGGAGAAGCCATCTTTCTTTCTAGATTAATCTGAGCTGTAACATTTCTTTGCTCAAATTCAGCTATGGAAGCTGCATTAACCAGTTCCTGAAAGTTTTTGATATGAACGCAAGCGATATGACTACGAATTTGAGGATTGAAACCTCCTTGGAACCTTTGGGCTTGCATTTTATCAGTGGCTATTACCTTTCAAGCTCCATGAATCTTGTAGCATATTGCTCAAGAGTGGAATTCCCTTGCACCAAAGTCACGAACTCTTGAACCTTTTGGTGTTTAATCATTTCTAGAAAGAACCGATTACCAAAATCTTCTTTAAATCTCTCCTAGGTTAAGGCAACTATTTACCTAGTTCCCTCATCAGTAATTGCCTCTTGGTAACCTACTAGATACCAGCTTCAATTTGTAACAAGTGCCCAGCATACTGCACTTTTTGTTCATTTGTGCACCCACTAATCTTAAATGTCCTATAGAGATCAAGTAACCATTTATTGGCCGTCATGGGTCCATCAATTCCCAAAGACTATGGAATCTGTATACTAAAAACCATTCATAGGAGCAGCCTCTACTCTCTACTCTTTCTTGCCTTTTTGCTTGGTGTTGCTATTGATTTTGTTTGAGAAACAACTCCTACTGTTTTCTTAGTGTTTTTGTCATTTGATGGATTGCATCAGCTAAAGCATGTCTGCCATCCAATGGGAACAAGTGATCTTGCTCTCTGTAGTTATTAGATTCATCGACGTTTCTTTCTTGTCTATAATGTGCCATTTCGCTCCAGACTTCAAACTCTTGAGAGCAAGATCGAGTTCCAACTTTATGACTCAAGCCTAATAATACTAAAGATTTGAACCAACATTTTGGCACAACATTCCTAATGACATGTAGTTTTACCCAGACACATATATGCTCTAATACTACCTTCTGATGCTTCAAACCTCCTCTTGAGATGGAACTAAGACTTAGAGCATTGGTACATGCAATACATGGTTGCATACCCCATTCATAATAGATAATATGCAATGCAACCTGGCATGTATCTAGCAGTATACAGAAAAATGGTGCCTTCTAAAAATGTGAGAAAGTGTTCTCTTTAAGAAAATATGCATAAAAATTTTCTGAAAGATATTGAGAAATCTAGATGGAAGACAAATACAGTTTTTCTGCATATCATGCATGCATCTCGTGTTTATCATCAATCATGCATAATATATTTCTGTGTATATTGGTTAGTTAACTTAGTGAAATTTTAAGAAATTTCATTGTAGTAGTCCTAACCATCATTCCCCCTAGAATGGTAAAAGTTGTAACTATACCAAGTTTTGACAATCAAGATGGCGATGAACTCCGCCCCTGGCTACAGATGAGTGAGAAGGAGCTAGACCTTGACCACAAGTTGGAGTTCATAATGATGTTTTTAGAGACGGTTCTAGTTACCATGGAGCACATTAAAGAAATGATTAAAGTTGTCTTTTCATGAAACCCCAATGAAATCTATCTATAATAAGGAGATGTTATCTCCAAACAATGTTTGAACTTATAACTTACTATTTGGACCTCTATTAAGTAAGGTTCTATCTATATTTGATTGTAATGTTGGGATGTTTAATTCATTATGGTGCAAAAATTTTGAGAGATCACCCTTTCTCTACTGCGATTATTGCATACTGCTAGATGCATACTAAGTTGCATTGCATATTATCTTTCATCAATGGACGTATACAATGTGTTGCATGTCCCGATGCTCCAAGTCTTTTTTCCATCCCAAGCAGAGGATGGGAGCGCCACAGGAAGGAAGGGGATGCACGTACAACCAATTTCTAGCTCATTGCTACCTAGGATTCTTCTAAAGCGAGGGTTTGAAGAGGGTGAAAAGGTGGATATCTTACATGAGGGCATAACAATTCAAGGACAGGTTGCAAACCCACATTAGGATGCAAGTAGCTTGTCTAGAGATTACTCACTTCCAGAAGCTGGTCCATGAGGCATCCATATCCAAACGGGAACAAAAAAACTCGTTGGTTGTATCCCCAAATCTGAAGAAACAAACGGTTGTAGGCTAATGGAGGAGTTCAGGAGCTCCACATAAATTCATGTCTAGGGTTCATGAGTGGGTAGAAGGATGCCCCTATGGAACGTTGTCATAGGACTTATGAAGGGGATTGTCATCAAGCCCAAAATGCGTGATATAGATGTGGACAGACAAGACATTTCGACTGGGATTATCCCTAGGCACCCATAGTGCGACGTTATGATACCAGTAGGAGGACGTGGAGGTCTAAGGTAGCCTGTGCAAGCAGGGGTATACGCTTACCATAGGAGCAGTCAATGAGGACACCATAAAA
Source organism: Carya cathayensis (assembly GCA_011037825.1). Taxonomy (NCBI): domain Eukaryota; kingdom Viridiplantae; phylum Streptophyta; class Magnoliopsida; order Fagales; family Juglandaceae; genus Carya; species Carya cathayensis. The sequence goes on along the minus strand of QGSO01000387.1, from coordinate 204,824 downwards.
GTGCAAGAAACTAGCATTCCCACAAGTAAAAATCCTTCATTCATAAAAATCCTTTACATATAATAAGCAGTGGCAATTAACAGAGAGTTAGATTGTCACACATTTATGTAAGCGCTTTGTTTGACTTGGGAGCCTCCAGTCATTTGCATCTTCCACATTGATTAGGATGATAGGCTTTTAGTACAACCAATGAGCCAAATGGTCACTGTGGCTCTACCAAATGGAGAAACAATATTCTATACTAAGGTAGTTAAGGGATGTCCATTATAGATAGAGTGAGTACCTTAGGAGGCTGACCTAATCATGTTCAATATACTAGGATTCGATATTATTTTTGGGATGGATTGATTGTTTAGGAATTTTCCAAGTATAGATTGTCATTTGAGAACAGTAACCTTTTAGGTACTAGGAATGGAGGCTAGGATCTTTAGAGGAAGTAAACTGCACCTCTTTCCCAAAGTTATCACCTCACTACAGACTAAGAAGTTATTGGAAAAAGGAGAGGATGCTTATCTAGTACACTTGACCTTGATAAAAGGAATTCGTAAGGAACTGGAGGACATACCAATAGTAAGAGTATTCCTAGAAGTCTTTGAAGAATTGTAAGGGATGCCTTATGGTAGGAAAATTGAGTTCACAATTGATTTAGAAGTAGGGTTTACTCTAGTTTGTAGGGCACCCTATAGGATGGCCCCAATAGAGCTTAAGGAATTAAAGAATCAATTGTAGGAGTTGAACAAGGTGAGGAACTTAAAGGGTTCATTAGACCAGCACTGGTGCTATTTGTGAAGAAGAAGTGGATTGATTATCGAAAGTTGAACAAAGTGACGATAAAGAATAGGCACCCACTGAGTAGGATAGATGATCTATTCGATCAATTGCAAGGAGCTACAGTCTTTTCCAAGACTAATCTTAGATTTAGGTATCATCAACCGAGGATTATGTAAGGCAATGTGTCTAAGAAGGCGTTTCAGACTAGGTACGGTCACTATGAGTTCACTTGTGACGACCAAGATTTTTGCAAAACTTTTTATTTATTTTATTACGTATTGTTAATTGAGCTAAGAAATGAGGAATAATCCATTGAGACAACTTGGTTGGGTTATAAGGCATAAGAGGCCTTGAGGAAGGCCCAAGCCTTGGTGATTTCGACCTTATAGTAAAATTAGGGTTTTAAGCCCATGATAGGGCATACACGACAAGCATTGGGAACATGATGTGTTTTTGCCATGTGTCATGCATGCAAAGAGGGAAGATGAAAAGGGCATAAAAAGAAGGAACTTGAGGGAAGCCCAAAGGGTATGCATGACAACCATGAAGAAATGTTTTGAATCTTGCCATGTGTCATACACGCAAAAGGGTAGGTGAAGAGTTTGTCTTGGGAAATGGCAAGATCTTGTTGGAAAGAATGGGCTACAAACCTACTAGGGTTTCTAGAAGGAATCTTTGAAAGGATCCCGTGAGGTGGATGGCTAGGGCAAGTATTTTGGGCAAAATTTTGCCACCTTTGTGACCAATCACACTTGTCTAAGACATTGGTGGAAGAAGATCACCATGGGAAGAGATGGAGATTTTGGCCTCCATGCACACACACACTCCTCACATGCCACTTGGCACACATGCATAATGTAGGACATTGAGGGAGATCTTGGCTGGAGAAAAGACCAAATTGCCATGAGGTTCATTGAACCAAGACATGAGATGAAGGGAAAAAATGGAATGGGGTTTCAGTTTCTGAGGAAGAGGTGCCACTTGTCTAAAAGTGATATTGTGTTTCCAACACACTCAAATGATGGAGGAAGAGGAAGAGACTTGGGGTGACATGCCACCTGGCATCCATGCAATTGAGATAGGCTTGTGTAAGAAGCTTCTTATCCCTATATCTAGGGTTTCAGATTTGCATGAATTGTTCTATACTCATGGAGGTTATTACATTGCCTAATCTTTTATAAGATGCTATTCAAAAAAAAAAAATGATTGCTTTTCCATGAATATATTCACTCACATGTTTTGGCCACACATGATGCTTCTTCGTTGTTATTTTAGGAAAATAAAGTGGATGGCTATAATTAGGGTTTTAGTTTCGGCATGTTTATGAAATGTTCAAGAAGATGGTTGCATTACCTAATCTTTTAAAGGATTAAATTCAATGAAATGCTTGTTTCCCTATGCAATGTTCACTTGTATGTTTTGGCTATACATGGGGATTTGTGGATAAAATTTTGGTAAACATATTAGAAGATTCTAGTTCTTGAAAATGGAGGAAATATGTATTTTAAGACTAAGAGGTTTCGGCCATGACCATAAATAAAGGGTTGGCATGTTGGATTAAAGTTTTGAAAGCATGAAATTTATTTCTCTTGCGTGCTAGTTTTATGGGTTTCATCTATTGTATAATGTAAGTGATGTTGTGAATGTTTGCTTCTTGTTGTTGATTGACTGCCTTAGATTTGTGATTTAGAACATGGTCGCATGTTTTAATATTTTCAAGCTGTAATGTGTGACGTATATGTATATGCATGATTGTTTGTTATATGGTCATGATTAAGTTTCGGCCTTGCCTGTGTCCGATGAAAACTCAAAGTTTCATAGTTCATGTCACATGCATTAGGTCTGTGAAACTTTTCTAAAAAGTAAAAGAGTCTTTCAAAAGTTTTTTCATGACCCGAAAGGCTAGGATGGGGAAATGCCCTAGTGGAACTCCTCTGTCAATTCAGGAGTGTCTAAAATGGAGTGGTAACCCCTAGGTCAACGAAGTATAGTTGACAGACCTCGAATGGTTCCTAAAAGAAAAGGATACTGGAGCTAGGTTGCACCTAAAGTTAGTGGGTGCCCTACGGTGAGTGCAAAAAATGAATTGCCTTAATAAGAATAATTATAAGTAAAAAGTAGTCACCTTGGTCAAAGTGGACCAATGGTTGATGCGGTAACTAGTAAGAAACACACAGTGCATAGGGAAGCTGTAAGGTATCAATTGATATGTTAAAAGTCAAAGATTAAGACCTTGAACTCCAAGTCATGCTATGCTATGTTATATGAATAAGAACTCGAGCTCACATGTATGTTTTAATGAATAAGAATGAAATGATGAAAGGATGTTTATGGAAAGAAAAAGGTTATGAAAGTCCTGATGCAAGTGGTATCTTCAAAACGTCACATGCATAAGTAAAGTTACATGTCCATGCATCCATTTTGAGTTTGCTTAGATATGTTTACGATATCTTTTACATGTTATCTGTTTACTATTGAAATTTCTTGAAATCTCACTGTGGTACTTTCCACTGCCATTCCCTAACCTGGAATGGTATAAGTTTTGATAGGAGCCCAAGAAGATAGTCATAGGGAAATGCAAGAGACCAACTCCCCATATCCCTAAGGAGACTCCAAAGAGACTCAAGGTCTCTCCGGAGTTGTCCATTTTGGAAATTTTGGAAGCCGCTGACCTATTCATTACTAAAGTGTTTTAGTTTTTCGAGCAGTTAAAGAGGTTATTGATTGACTTTTGTTATGGGTACCTCCTTGGATGGATGATTTGCTTTTATGACACTTAATGTGATGGTCTCATGTTTTGTGAGTTTTTTTTTTTTTTGAACAATGAAGTCTTTTGATGACTAGTATGAAAAATTTCTATTTTGGGATTTATGTGCTTCGGTATTAGGATATCTGTCTTCTTTATTTGGCCTAAGTAGAATTTTTGATGTGATATACTTTATACTATTAGATATCAATAGGTGCATTGCATCTTAACTATCATATACTGGAGGTATCTAGCCTTGTGTTACATGTCCCGACACTTGAGTTACCATTCAATCCTAAGTGGGGGCTGGGGGCATCATGTCACTGTCATGATTTTTGGGTTAGCAAATGCCCTAGCAGTTGTTATGGAGGAAGTGGCATTCATTTGTAGTGGTATTCATAGATGATATCCTAATATATTCCCGAAACGCTGAGGAGCATGGAGATCACTTGATGATAGTGTTAAGAACCCTTCAGGGTTATCAATTTTATGCCAACTCAAGAAGTGTGAATTTTGGTTGGAGGAAGTAAGGTTTCTAGGTCACATAGTTTTTAGGAGGGAATCAAGATGGACCCTAGCAATATGAAGGTGGGGATGGATTAGAAATGACCCACCTCGTTATAGGAGATTAGGAGTTCATTGGGGTTAGCCGGTTGCTATCGTAGATTCATGGAGGGATTTTCTAAGTTGTCAAGCCCTCTCATGACCTTGACAAGAAAGGATGTTAAGTTCATATGGACTGATAGGTGTGAGTGAAACTTTAAGGAACTAAAGAGACGATTAACCACAACTCCTATTCTAGCATGCTAGAATCGAATAAGCCATTTGTAGTATTCAGTGACACATCAAAGTATGATTTACGATGCTTTCTAATGCAAGAATGCAAGGTAATAATAGCTTATGCATCCAGAAAATTGTAAGATCACAAGACGAATCACCCATGACATGGAATTAGCAGCAATGGTGTTGGCCTAGAGGATTTGGCAACACTACCTATTTGGAGAATAATGTGAGGTGTACATGGACCACAAGAGCTTAAAGTACTTGTTTACTAAAAGGAACCCCAACATGAGACACAGAGGTGGTTGAAGACCATTAGCAACTATCAGTGCGTGATTAAGTATCACCCTAGTAAGGCTAACTTAGTCGTTGATGCCCTAAACCGCAAGTCAAAGACAAAGGGCAAATGAGAGACCTCAAAGGTCGATTTGCCATTAAAAGTGATGAGTGCATGAAAGTGCATACTAAATGCCCTATTATTGGACCAAAATACTAAAATGTGAATAGAAATCATAGAAATTAATGTGTACTCTTGATAGGAAGTCGTTCTCTCTCCAAATTCATAGGAAGCCGTTCTCTCTCCAAAAAAACCCTCCGTTCTCTCTCCATAAAACCCTAACAGACTAGATCGACTGACGGGGGTGGGAGCTTCGGCTCCTCCCCCCCTCCCTTTCCCCTTCTTCTCTCCTTTTGCTGTCCTGTTTTAGCTTTCCTTTGTTTTGGGTTTTTGTGCGTTTTCAGGTAAATAAAGGAGGTGGGTTCCGGCGGGACCGTTTCCAGCCGCCGACCGTCATCAAGCAACCCACCAGAGCGTTGGCCAGATGCCGATCTTCAAGACCACCGAACGCGGCGCCGGAAGGGAGGGAGCGTAGCCCACACGCGCGGGACAGAGTCTCGGACAGACCCAGAGCGTGGTTGTCACGCTCCACCGGGGAGCCACTTGACGGTTCAAAACCTGGCTTTTTTGGGTCCTATTCCGGGTGTTCCTCGAACGACCGTCGGACCCCCTCTAAGAGTGGTTGTGTTGCACGCACAACTGGTTTTGTTTTATTTTTTCTTCCGTCTGTTTTTTTGTTTTTCTGGGTTTCGTCTATCCGTCGGTCAGTGTTGTTTCTGGGCTTTGTTTTGTTTTTCTTGTTGTAAACTGAGCGGGTGATGGGTTTTGTTTGACCGGACAACCCGGGGCTGGTGCTGTGGAGAAAGGCAGTCGGTGTTACGGCCAGTGGACGTACGGCCAACCTCTGATGGAGGTTCTGTGGTCCGCACGCGAGCTGGGTACTCGTGTTGTGCTTGGGCTCCTGATGCCGTCGTCTGGGGTAGGTGTGCCGCTGGGCCCTCGCTGCTGCCCAGTTTCGTTGGTGTTTGGTGGTTTGGTAGTGTAGTTTTTATGTTTTTTGTTAATATCTTATTAGAAGTACGCTTTTGGACTTAGTGTCCAAAGCAGTGATGTCCCTTAATCCACCTTCTTAGAAGGTCGAAGGGGCTGGTCATTCTGTTTTATACAGAGTGCTTTCTCTCTTCGGAGAGGTTTAGAAGTTAAAGACAATGTCCGCTTCTTCGTATGCGGGGGTACTCCAGAGCAGTTGCGTAGGTTGGCTTATAGTCGGGATTTTCCTGTATTGATAGGTCACATTTGTAACTTCGTTATGATGAATGGATTCACATTTTCAAAAAAAAAAAAATAAATAAATAATGTGTATTCTTGAATTGAGTTTCTATTTATTCTGGGATAATCCTAAGTAGATTTTTATGTTTAATTTCAGAGTTTATAAAAGAGCAAGTCAAATTCAAAGGAGGACTTTCATGGGGTTTAAGAACAATTTGGATCAAGAAAAAAAAGAAAAAAAATCACAAAAGGAAACTGCAAGAAGTCTAAGTTTGAAATTCTCCAGGAGGCAGTCTGGACATATTTTAGTATTTTAATCGTAATTTTCCACTCACAAATTGGATTGACACCTCAAAACTGTGCTACAACAACCGTGTTATTCTTTGAGCATAATCAAGAAGACAAGAGGCTCTTCCTATATAGGACATGTTGCCGGATGAGGTTCTCACTACTCTACTTTCATTTCTCGAATTTCCTGAAACACCCTTCAGTGCTTTGCACATAATGTTTGCTATAGAACTCCAAAAAGGACGATCTAGGCATCTACGAAAAGATAAGAAGTCCTAAAACAAAATGTTGAATACTTTTGAAAAAAAGAATATCTCAAAAGTGAAAAAAGAACATCAAGGAGGTGGCAGAAAAATAACCGATTGTGGGAGAATCTTGTTTTTGGGGGGGGGGGGGGATAAGAGGGAGGACAACTAGAGCCTTGGAAAGGTAGAATTTTCTTTACCATTGAAGAGAATATCGAAGCTTGGAAAAAGAAGAAGAAGACAGAGGCCGAATTGGAGTTGTTAATAATTGAGATTCTCTATCTACATACAGTTTTCTTCTTAACACATTCATCTTCTCTTTGTACAATTTTCATTATAAATTCCAGAGTTATTATGGTTTGTTTTGATTCTATTATGAGCTAATTTCTATTGCTAAGGTTATGATGTTGCGTCTCCATGACAATTCTAAATCCTATTTCTATGTGATCATAATTTTATCATTCATTTTGAATATACACAATTGATTTTAATGTTTTCAATTATCTAGCCAATAGTTGAGAAATTTGTTGTGCATATTAATTCGGGAGATGTATGCCATGAATTGAACGAAAGATAGGATTGTGCCAACGTGATTTATGAGACTTTTATATGAAATATTATAAATCTTAATGTGCCCAAATACTTTTAAATTTGCATAGACATATTGCAGGTTATCGTATGTTGGGTAATTCTAATTCTACTCGAGAGATAGTCTTAGATAAGTTAGAATATTTCACCGTCAACTAGGATGATAATTGATTGATTACATGATTAGGATTTAGGATTGGATTATTTAGGTGAGTGGGATGCCTTAGCGTGTTCTTATTGGGTGAAATCTTCTTCTTTTTAAGTATTTGGTCAATTCTTCATTTGTTGATTTAATTTTATTTGTTTTCTATTTTTATTTTTAGATTCAAAATCCACCACTTTTCTCGCTTCTCAAATAATTTAGAATTAGAGCAATTTCAATAGTTATTAGATAAATAGTCCCCATGGGTTCGACATTCTTCTTTGTCACTATAAAATAAAATTAGCTATAAAATAAAACAAGTTCAGAAGTCCAATGTCCATTTTACAATTTGAAATTTCCAAGTCCATATTAGAAGCTACCACAAAAGTCCAAATTACAAGCTGTCACACAAAGTCCAAATTATAAAAATAAAACTTAAAATAAATACAATAGACTATGCCAATACTAATATACTAATACATTGATACTAAATTCTTACTAATACTATATACTGTACTAATAGTGATATTAATACTATATATAGTTATAGTGATGTTAATATTAACATATTAAGTTAACTATGCTATTATACGTACATTATATTATATACTAATACTATATATTATACTATTATAGTGTTACTATTACATATATTATATATATATATTATAGTGATATAGTGATACTAATACTATATTTATACATTATGGAATATAATAATACATTTATATTAAATTATTACTAATACTATATACTATACTAATAGTGATATTAATACTATATGGATTACTAATAGTACTACTATTAGGCCATAAAATATAATTAATATACTAATGCATATTAGTATTACTAATGTATTTATAAAAAAAAATATGTTGAGAATTTATTAGGCAATAAAATGTATTTAAAATATACATTTTATATTAATAATATATGATCAAATGTTCATGTTTAAGATTAAAATTTTATGTTATAAATTATAATGTAAAATTATTTTATTTATAATTGTATATATTATATATATATATAATATTTTATATAATATTAAAAATTAATTATATATATATACGAACTGGTCAGGTCCCATATGATTTTGTGCCGAAAAGCCTAAAACCAGAATTAGATTGGTTTTAACAAGTTTTTAAAATGTTGGAATGGGTCTTGGACTAAACCAATTCAAAACCAAACAGGACCAACTGATTCGGGCCAATTCTTCATTTTATTTTTTCAACCCTAGGACCAACAATGTCCTACCTTCCGTCGAGTAATCAGAAGGACTCGACACGAGTTCAACATACCTTCCAGGTAGAATCTTCTTTTAAATTTTATTTTTTTTTCATACGTGCATTTTAGTCATTTTAACACTGTGCCTAATTGCAGTCTCCATCGATCCAGCCTTTTGGACCAATGGATGTTCAACAATGCCTTACCCTTTGTTGAGTAATCCAGAGGACTCGACACAAGTTCAACATACCTCCATGTATTTTCTTTTTAAACTTTTTAAATTGTTTTTTTCGCACGTGCATTTGAGTCGTTTTAATACCATCCCTAATAACAACGTCCATCAATACCACCTTTTGGACCAATGATAACCTACCCTCCGTCAAGTAATCCAGAGGACTCAGCACAAGTTCAACATATCTTTCAGGTAGATTCATCGACTTTTTAATTTTTTTTCTTACGTGCATTTTAAGTTATTTTAACATCATGCCTAATTACAACCTCCATTGATGCCACCTTTTGGACCAAGGATGCCCTACCCTCTGTTGAGTAATCCAGAGGACTTGGCATGAATTCAACATACCTTCTAGGTAGATTCCTTTTAAAATAAAATTAAATATTTTTCATAATTGCATTTTAGTCGTTTTAACACTGTGCCTAATTACAATCTCTATCAATGCTACTGATTGAGCTGGAATATTGCATATTCATGTGTACATTTAGAACCAATATATTTTAATGATTTCATGACATTATTATTGATTTTAAAAGGAAAAATAGTTAATAGACATAAATCCAAGTTGTGATTTAAATTGATTAATATCATAATTTATGCTTAAATTTATAACCTGTGATTTAATTGGACAATATTTTCTCATATGCACAACATAATGGTGATATTCTATTCATTATTTTAATTGATTTTTAAGTTTTTTATTTTATTTTGTGTGATATTTACTTTTCTTGTCTATTAATTGAGCAAGGGTTGACATCGTTATTACATAAATAATGTTTTATTCCTCAGAAGTTACGACATAACTAATGATATGTGCCCTCCAAATTATGTTGCATCATGTGGCTATTTTGTTATAGGTGATTGGTTAAGAAATGCATTTCTTTGGAAAGCAACCATTGGACCTTGGGAGGAGAGACCAGGGCGCATCACACTACAACAGATTGGACTTTTCCCAGCGATTAAAAATCGCCGGCAAAAGCCCAAAAATCCCCGCCATATTTATTTCCCGGCAATTTCCAACTCGCTGTATTTCATGTATTTCATCTTTGATTTAATGAAATGTGAGAAGAGATTTCTTTTATAAAAAAAAAAAAATAGCAGGAGCAACCTGTTTCTTCTTATTGTACTTTGTCATCCCAAGACTCCTCTCTCCTTACCCTACTTCATCTTTTGCTTTGGAAACTATGAATTTTTTTCCCATGTCTAATGTAGTTTTACCCTTCCTACCCTTCTGGTTGTTAGGGCAAAGTTTACTACAACATATATGAATTTTTTTTGTTAGTTTAATATCTGTGACTGTCACTAAATCGTCACCAAATATAACCCTGAGTGACACTTTCTTGTAACTATCACTAAAGTAGAAAGATTATGTGAACAACTTCAATAATACGCCCTCGTTATAGAGCTAAGTACGTTCGAATTCCACATACCTAATATTTTCTAAGATCCAATTCCACACCAGCGATTGTTGTAGTCATTACACATTTTTCATATTGGTTTCCAAGGAATTTGGCAAAGCCAATCACCAGCAACTACAATGAACTTTATGTTTTAGAACAAATGGACTACAAACAAATTATTGGCATTCACATTATATGACAAACATAAGTTCTGGCCATAGATTTTTCCAGCTTCAATGAATTAATTATCCATTAATAGAAAAAGGATCCATCCAGACAATTTTTGAACAACCAGAGTATAACAGATAAGGAAACAAAATCAATCAAATAAAATAAAATACAATGTAATGAACATTTACACGGCATCGAAAGGGCAGTCATAGAAATGAAATGAAAATTTGGAAATCACATCAAAAACCTAAATCAATACACGGAATTTCCAACAGTTGAAACTAACAGAGTAAAAATCAATAGTTAGCCAAAGATGCAAGTAAAACAAACATCATATGCAGGATTCATCAAAGTGGGTTTTACAGGGCATCCAATGGGAGGTGTATTCGGACTAATTTCCACTTCACCAGAACAGTTTCATACAAGGAGAAACAAAAAATAGAGCAACGTACCAGGGCAAAAATCGGAGACCACTGATTCGTGAAGCCGTCGGAGGAGGCGAGTTGGAAAACCCTTAAATGGCTTAAGGGTCACCGCTTGAGCCCACGAATAGCGGGTTGGGAAAGGTAAAAATGGGCGATTTTGGGAATGAAAATTGGGTGGAGTGGGAAATACACAGAAAAAAAAATCACATTTCACCTTTATTTCGGCAAAATGGGTGGATGCTTCGCTGGTAGTGGTGGTTTTCGGTGGAGGAGGATAGTCGTGTAGGTTGGTTTTTGGGTGGGTTTTGGTGAAGCCATGCGCAAATGCTGGGATTCGAACAACGTATACACTGTGTTCTAGTTCTCCATCGCGCGCAGTTAGATTTGGGGGCAAATGTCTTTGGTGGGGGGAGGAGGGAAGGGGGCAGGGAATTAAAAACTCGATGATGGCATTTAGTGTTTTCGCGCCCCACGCAATGGCAACAAAGTGAATTAAAAACCCAGATATAGTAGCGATTAACCCTCGTTGCCAATAGCCTGATTGTACATGTATCACGGATTCCTTTTAAAATGAACGGCGATTTAGTAATCGCTACTAAAAGTATACCTTTGCCAACGAAAAATAAAGCAGCGATTATGAAATTGCCACCATAACCCTGATTTCTTGTAGTGTCACCTAGAACTACTGGATAGATGATGGCCTCGGTTACTTTGAGTTTCTCCAACTAACTGAGGACCTAGGTGCATTGCCAGTATGGGTGTTCAATAATGGTATCGATTGTAATGATCAACTTTTGAGAAAAGAAAGACATGGAATATAGGACTCTAAAGAGAAAAATAAGAGTAGAATGCCTGGAGAGCAACTTTATGGAGCTGGAACCGAGGAACAAAAAAAAAAAAAAAAAGAATAACAGAGGGGCCTTATACACTAGAATGGGAAAAATGCAAGGTGGCTTTCGGAGAGAGCAAAAAGGTGGGACTTCTTTTGGCTTTTGGGTAGAGCCGAAACGGACGTAATGTGAAAGAGGGGTCAAAATTATTTTTGGGAGGGAGCTGTTTTTTTTGGTCGGTGGAGATGCTGGTTCCTGGGAAAAAAAGAGAGTACTGATTTACGGACCAAGGGTTCGCTGGAGGCTAGAGTTTTTCGTTTTGAATATTTTGACTTCAATTGCTGGGTAGATTTTCGGTAGTTGGGGAGGTGACCTTTTTTTTGTTTTCTTTTTCTTTTTCTTTTTCTTTTTTGTTTTTTTTTTTTCTGGTGCGAGTTCGCTTGGACGAAGGGAAGTCATGCAGCTTTCCTAAGTGAGGTTTCATGGAGAGGGGCTCTATTTTAGAGGGAGAGAATAGGGGAACATGAGAAGTGTTGAAGGGGAGAGAGCATTTAACGAAGGAACCCTCCCTTCTTCGGCCCACAAGCTGAAGCATTCCAGTTAGAAACAACAAGTAGGAGAGGTACTGCGAAAGGAGGATCACACAAGACTTTCGTGGGAGGTTGGACGGGACAAACTAAATTTTTTTTCTTTCGAGGAGGAGTGTTTTACAAGAAAAAAAAACAGAGTAGAGAGAAGGCATAACTGGGACGTACACGATGGGTTTGTTTGGGACGTTGGAAGCTGTGGATTTTTCAGGAGAGAGAAAATAGCGGGGAACTCTGGGTTTTTGGAGTGGGACGAAACCTTATATTTTTAATTTGGGACCTTTTTCATTTGAGCGGATAGATGGAATGGAACTAGGGAGTTCTTTCGGGCTTCACTTCTCTCCACTTTTGCTCTCCTATAGTTATTTTTCTAGTGTTAATTTGTGTGCTTTATTTTAGTTTGTTTTATGCAGAATATTTTTGTGATTTTTATAGCTCTTGTGTTGAATATGGTTGGCTAAATTTCCGTACTAAGATTAGAGGTGAAATTTAATGATTTAGACATTGTTTTCGGATCAACACTGAAATTTATATTGTGAGTTTGATCAGTTGAATGGTTTTATTATTGAATATTTTGATTATCTATATATTTATTTTGATTCATTGTGATTTACAAATACAGTGAATGCTTGAAAAAATTCCTGTGATATTCAAATGAGTTTGTGAATGTTAAAATCATCAATCGTTCATACTTAATCATTAGTGACCATTTTTCTTAACCTTAAATTTTAAATCTTCCAATTAAATAGAATCATTAATCTAGTTTAATTGAAGTAAATTGATCGGAAACAATATTCTAAATTATTAGACGAATTCTCGAAACCTTAGTCATTCTCCACATCAATTTATTTTATCATTTTAGTTTTATTCTGTTACTTTAAAAATCTTCATCTCAGTAATTTTTATTTCTATTTGATTGCATGTTCATTTTAATAATTTATTTTCATTGTTTAAGTTATTTTCTTTATCATATAAGTCAATTCCTGCATTAGGAATTTGTCCCTTGTGAGCATGCATGTTTCAAGTGCCGTTTGTGCTTTCCAATATTTCTCTTCAATTGGTGGTCCCATGTGCAAAAGTGATGCTTTTCTTCTTGTCTACATGTGTCCCATTGAAAAGTCAAAGACCAAAACTTTTAAAAACAACACTTTGTCTTCTTTAACCGAGAAAGAGTATATAATTGATCACGAAACTTGATAGCTAACTAGCAAGCTAGCGCATGCATGAGTAACCAGGTGCTCCGTGCCCATGCCGTCAAAACATCTGTGTAGAGGTCACAGGTAGAAGTATTATTTAAAAATAATAAAAACAAAAAAGATAAATAATATAGATAAAAAGTTAAAAATAAATTAAAAACTAAAAATAAAATATCAAAATTATATTGTACATGTGAGAAAATATTACCCAATTAAATTACAAGTTGTAAAACTAGGCAAAAATTATGATATTAATCAATTTAAATCACAACTCATATTTATGCCTATTAACTATTTTTTCATCTAAAACTAATAATAATGTCATGAAGTAATTAAAATACATTAGTTTTAGATATATAAAATATGTAATATTTTAACTCAAATAGCTACCTTTTAGACCAACGATGTCCTACTCTCCATCAAGTATTCCAGAGGAGTAGATAAGATTTGAAAAGACCCCTAGCTAGCAAGTGAATCATCAATTGTGCCATTTAGTGTTGAAAGTAAAACGAATTTTGGAGGTACATCACACACAACTTATCAAAGCTAACATTATTATAATAATGACTAACATTATTATACTTTTAATCCAGTGAGTAAACATCCACTGTAGTCGGGAATTAAAACATGTAGTGAAAAGATTGGTCATCTATGGCATCTTGTAGATATGAAATAGGGCATCCAAAAGAATGATAAGAAGCTCATCATGGACAAAAAGAACTTACAGATTTTTTTTTTGAATAAATAAATTAATCGGAAAAGTTTTTTTTAAAAGAAAAAAAAAACTTGGAATTAAGCATTGTATTATCGTTCAGATTAGTTGAACTTAGCCCTAACAATTAGCATAAAAGGACCCAAGATTGAAAAAACTTGCCCACAACGTTGTAAAAACTTGCCACGAGGTTGTAACAACTTGAAAACTTGCCCACGAGGTTGAAAAAACTTTCCCACGAGGTTGTAAAAACTTGAAAACTTGCCTACTAGGTTGAAAAAACTTGGCCCACGAGGTTGTAAAAACTTTCCCACGAGGTTGTAAAAACTTGAAAACTTGCCTACTAGGTTGAAAAAACTTGCCCACGAGGTTGTAAAAACTTGCCCACGAGGTTGAAAAAACTTGCCTACTAGGTTGAAATCAATGTTCATCAACCAAAGTCAACAACTAATTAAAAACAATCCCAAATCAAAAATCAAAGCAACCAAGCAAATCATAATTAGTCAAAGCAACCCAGCAACATAGAAGTTAATCACCCAAGCATTCATGAACCAAAGTGAACAAGTTAGAAATAAAAACAACCCCACATCAGAAATCAAAGCAACCCAGCTCAGCAAACATAGATATTATCATATCAAAAGATGATAAAAAGATATGGATTAAAAGAATAATAAAAAAAACTACTTTAAAATTTATAGATTTTGCAAATAAATACAGTAAACAATCTTTATTGATGATCAACAGTTGCCTTATTAGGGCTACACAGCTCCTAATAATGATACATTCCACGACTAACATCCATTTTACAACAACACTATTTTCATTTCAATTGAAATTGACAGTATCTATATATTAAGTACAAAATGTAAAGTATTTTATCAATAATTAATTACTTCTGAGACAATTTGTCGTTGATTTTGGTCTGAAGCATTTCCAAGTATTCTCTATACTTCATTCCAGCGAATGCTGGTGGCGGATTGGTTTCATTGTCAACCAATTCTGGTGCTGGGCTGACAACCGTTTCCAGTTCTGGTCCAAACAATATAGGAATCGATATTCTTGCATCCGTTCCATTCACAAGTGCCCGATGGAAAGCACTCTTGTACTTGCCGTTGCTCAGTATCTTGCAGGAAATTAAAACTTCTTGGTTAGAAAGATCCGAAGGGACATGATTAATTGTACTTCAATTAAGAAACCTGCAATTAACTTGCTCATAAGAAAAAAAGGTGTGAAATTAGTAAACTGCAATATGTTAGAATAATTGGGAGATCCACCTCCATGTGATCACCGATGTTAACCACGAAGGTATTGGGATTGGAATATACGTTGACCCAATTCCCTCTATGCTGCACCTGAAGGCCACGTTTCCCATTATGGATAAGAAGGGTCAAGAGGCCGTGATCTGAGTGAGGAGGTAAGCCGATTGCTACTTCCGGCTCTGGACATGGCGGATACAGGTTTGCAGCCACAAGCTGCAAACCCGAATCCAAATTCATGGCTTTTTCTATGTAGCCTTCTTCCAACCCCAAGCTCATTGATATCCCTTTCATCAATTCTCTAGCTACTTCCCACGTTCTTTTGCTATATTCCATTGAAATGTCCCTGTAGCAATTACAACAGCAAAAGCCAATATTAATATCCTCATTATTATGGCTGCTGCAATTAATATGCATGATTACCTAAACCCAGTGGGTTTGGCCGGACAGTGAAATTTGGGACGAACAAAAAACTTGATAAAATCTCTCCAAAATAACACTTGGGTCGCTGCACCATTAATGCTGGTTCCATAAAAGATTGGGTCCAAAATATGCTTCCCTGCATATTCCTGCTTCTTCTCCTCCGTCAGTTTGAAAAACTCTTCACAAGTCTCAATCATCACCTTCATCAGGCTATCCGGCACACCATGATTGATCACCTGATAATCGTCAACCTTAATAGCAAAAAAAGTACCTTAAAGAACCCTAAGACAATATTAGTGCAATATTATATTTAATTACCAGGAAAAACCCCCAGTCTTGGCAAGCTTTGCCAAGATCATTGACGATCTTGGACCGTTGCTCGGGAGTACAGAGGTAAAGAGAGAGAAGTCGATAGTAGGGATGGAATCCTCAAATAATTCATCCGAAACTGGTAGATCATGGATGTTATTGGGAGTGAAGTTGTAGGCGGTGGGGATGGAGGTGAGGCCCCCACTTGTTTGAGTTCGTTGGTGATGCTTATCATGATGATAATGATGATGCTGGGGTTGATGAGGTGGGAATAATTCTGATTATCTGAAGCGCAGGAGGAAGAAGAAGAAGCAACAGCTGAGACTGAACTATGTTTGGGAATTGGTATCATGTACGCAGCTGAAGGGTCTGTGTATTTATAGCGTGAGAGGGAATATTTTTTATTTTTGTAACCGCGTGTTAACTACACAACTGGTAAATATTACAGAAGGGGAAGTCCCTTCGGTAAGAAATGAGGGTTGGATGGCAATTGCAAATGCTTGAAATTTTGCAATTGCAAATACACAACCTGAAGCTATTTTTTTTTTATGTAAAATTCATAAATCTAACAAACATCATATCTTAAGTCATCAATAGCATATTCAGTCTCATTTCATACATCATTGATTGGAAAATTAACATATGGCCCACAACTTTAAGCAGCATTGCTTCAATTACACCGACCCGCATGTGGAGCGTGGGCGATAAAGCGAAGAAAATGTTTTATTCCTAGAGAAATCTCACAAGCAAAAATAAGTTTATAAATTGACATAGTTTAATGTGATGTATTAAATTGTAAAATTATTTTTGTTATAAAATAGATCAAACAGGGTCGGCTGATCCATAAGGCGAGTTATAAGATGGTTGCCTAAGGCCCCAGTACTGTGAAAAAATGCCCAAAAAATACTAAAAAGTTAATTATTAAAAAATAAAAAAAAAAAAAAGAAATTAGCTAAACTAATGAGGTTATTCTTGAAACTTGAAAGAAAATCAATTCTTAACTCCATGGTTAAAAAAAAATAGTTGTTAACAGGTTTTTGATAAACTTTGCAACTTTACTTGGGAAAGCCAAAGGTCACAATAAATTTAAAAAAAAAAACTATGTTGCAATGAAAGTCCATTTCTTTATTAAAAAAAAAAAAGATTTCGTACATCTATCTTACTGCTTTTCTTTTGGTGTTAATTAAAATAAAAAAGAGTTTGCCTCTCAGATTTTTTTTAGAAGTTAAGTCCTCTCTTTCTATAAAGGGTGAGTTTGAGTATCTATTTAGGTAGAGAGGATTGTCTCTTGGATGTTTATATGTAGAAAATATCAGTAATAGTGAAGACCAGACTAGTCACTAAAGGAATAGTATACTGGAGGAACTCCAAATACATTATTTTAGTTTATGATATCTTGTTCGATATGAGAAAATCTCAGAATGTATCTGGTCATGAATGTAAATTTTTCGAATGAATAAATAATGACAGTTTCTCTTAAAAAAAAACTATATATTTAAAACACTTTCAAACATGTTATATTTGTTTGGAAATAAATTAAAAAAGTGTTTTCTGAGCTAGAAATGTAGATTATTTGATTTTTTTTAAATATTATGATTATATTCTTAAAAGTTTGAAAGTTGTAATTATCTTAAAGTTGTATAGGTATTTTTGTCTATTGACAATCTTTTTTAATTTGAATTACATTCCGCATTATTCGGAAAAGTATACTTTTTTTCAAATGTAATTTTTAACTTATTTGATAGTAAAAAGTATTTTAATATGTAACATCCAAACAATCTAATTTTTTTATTAATAAATTTTAAAATTATTTAAACATTTTCTAATACTGCTAATGCAAAATCCAAACCAACCATAGTATTTCTTTAAAGTAGGTCATCTAATGTGAAAACAAGTGTGAAGATATAGGGGACATTATATATCATAGATTGCCTATGGCAAAGTTTAAAACCTAACCCATCCTACCCAACATATAAGTTTGGAGAGTAAGATGAGATGAAATTTTTTTGAATAGTAATAAGATAGTTTGTGAATAGTAGTGAAATAATTTGAGTATGTCTGTGCAGAAAAGCTAATGACTCAGCTAGTCTGTGAGACCCGACTCAGCACAACTGAGAAACATGGTTTGAACTACCTTGCGGGTTGAACCCGCTAAATTTCAAAACTATCCGACTAACTACATGTTTTAAGAGCTTAAGGGATCTGAAACCCTAACTGCCAGCCCTCTCCAAATCTCATACCCTTGTTGACATCCCTCCCCCCCATTTCTCTCTATCATCAATGTGATTGTCATCATCTCCATTTTTGATCGCCGTCGACTCCGTTCGTCATCACCATTTTTGAACCTAATATACTTTCGCCATTTCATTTCTTTCACGTTGTGATTATTTTCCGTACTCCCCCCCTGTAAGCTGATTCTCATTGCTACAACAAAGGGTTGGTTTGGTTGCTGAGTGGGTGCTTTGGGTTCTTTTTTTAGGTATATAGGTATAGGTACAACTCCGTTGAATTTGCTTCTGGGAGATGTTGTAGTTTTTTTTTTTTTTCCCTTTTTGTTTGTTGTTTGTCGGATTGCTTGGTGACTAAACAAAACTCGCATTGTTATATGATTTTTATGTGAATTCTTCTATTGTTGGATCATTTTGATCTCGGTTCAAGTGAGTCTCTCTCTCTCTCTCTCTCTCTCTCTCTCTCTCTCTATTCTGACAATCATCTGTGTATTACACCAAGTTTGTTTGTACCTATGTTGAACATATATGAATGTCTCTAAGTCTAGCTGAAGGGACATGAGAGATATTCTTCTGCGCAAAAAATACAAGGTCAAGATAAATGTAGCCTTGTAGGGAAAAACATATTGGGGAAAAGAAAAAAAAACTGGGTAGAGTCGTTTGTGCTATCCTAGGAGTTGGGCTAGGTCAGGTCAGTCCTAGACACACACTGCATTGGTTGGCTTGCAGGCCTAAGCATGAGTTTATGGAAAGTTAATTTTTATAAGGTTTTGGGAAAGGAGAGAGAAAATTAGGTTGAATAAAAAATATTATAAAGTTAAAATGTTGTTAAAACATAGTTTTTCTTATTATTTTTGTTTAAGGATTTGAAAAAGCAGAACTATTTTTTTAAAAAAATTCCAGAAAGTTATAATGATTAGTTTGAAAATATTTGTGTTTGAGTAATTTTTGGGAATGAGATAGTATGAGACGAGATAAAATGAGATGCGATAAAAATTTTGGGATGAAATATTGTGATGCCCCCAACTCCCACGTACAATGGACACGTGGAAATCGAGGCGTCGGAATGATGACAACACGGGTCACGCATCCCATCGCCAAGTGCCAAGTGTGTATACAAGCAACACGTGTACATCAAAAATAACGTAGCGGATAATAAAAGTTCTTCAACTAAATACCAGAACTTGTTTAAATACAAGCTTGCTTAAAAACAAGCGTACTAAAAATATTACAAATAACTAGTAAAAATATAATACAAACCAAAAGTAATAACTAAAATCGAGAATAAAGTCACAACCCATAAGAGTGATCCCCAATCACTTCTCCGGCAGAGCTGCATCCTCAGGTTCAACCTCCTCATCATCTGTATCAAAAACTACGGTACTAAAGACAATACCGTAGGTAAGTAATAATCCAAATAGCTCATAAGATAAAAATACATTAAACAACAACAATATGTATGAACATAATGCCATGCATATACATGAGGTTCGAAAGTCCACATTTTCCGTGCACGCCTAAATCCCATTTTGGCCCAAAACATTACCAGTCCAATAAAACAACCACCAATTTCCCAGAAAAATGGCCCATCCAAACCATTAGAGTACTGCAGGAGGGAATCACAGGCGAGACTCTACCACCATCCTTGCTTACCACCATCCCTACAATTTCATCCGTAGGTGGGAATTGCAGGCGGGATTGTACCACCATCCCTGCTTACCACCATCCCTACGCGTGCACCGTAGACGGGAATCATAGGCTGAACTCTACTACTGTCCCTGTTTACCACCATCCCTACAGTACCTCTGACTCAAACCGTTTATTCATTTCAAACATACCCAAAATCATTTATCACATAAAAATCCAGTTTTCATTTCCAACACATGATCATGTATGCAATTACGTGAAAACCCAGCTTTCTTTTTTACAAACATGAACATGCGTGCACTATACAATGTATGACACGAAACCAATATCCAATAACCAACAAATTCCAACATTAGCCAATCACACAAATATCTCTATCCTCCAATCCAACCGACCCCCGACTCCTCGGATTCAGTATGGCACAACAACCAAATCACAGAATATTTGTTAATTGCAAAATATATTTAAATCTCAAAACGTAGTTTGGAAAATACATACAGTGCTATAAAATAACTTCCGAATGATCAAGGAGCTGCAAAAGGTGGTGGAAAGGCAACGTCACAGTGCAAAATGCAATGTGGCCGTGGGTCACAACATAACCAAATTTCAATGGAGGCAAACGAAGACTAGGTAAAGCTAGGGTAGGGCTTAAAAATGTCGATGACGCTAATGGAAGTGACGGTTGGTCGTGGGTGGCGGCACAAATGGCGGTGGAAGGCCAGAAAGGCCAAATCGGAGAGAGGTTCGGTTGAGCTTCACCGGTGACAGATCAGACCTGGGGTTGGGTGAGTTAGGTAGCTGGGATGTCGGTGATGATGTGGTGAAGAAATGGTGGCCAATGGTGGTGCAGGAAGCACAAAACCGTGCGGCTTGGTGGAGCTCGTGGTGGCTAGCGGCGGCATTTGGGGGGTTGAAAATGAAAGGGTGAGGTCGTCGATAAGTGGGGAAGAGAATGGAAGCAACTGCGACGGAGCTAGAAGAAAAGAATGCCGTGGCTTCTAGCCGTGCATTGCGGCGAATGGCTACCCGAGATGGCCTGAAAATGGAGGAAAAAGTTCACCGGCCGGAGGGGAAGAAAATGGGAGGGGCGGTGTGGTACACGGCGACACGACTGCGGCGCTAGGGGTGGACGAAAAAACAACGGGGGGAGAGGGAGGGGGACGTCACGTGCAAGGAGGAAAAGCAGGCGAAGAAAGAAGAAAGAAAAAGAAAGAAGAAAAAGAAAAAGGGGAAAGGAAAAAGAAAAGTGAAAGAAATGAGATCTAACCCTCACAACTTGGGTCAAGAAACTAATTCAACAAAAATTATTTTCAAAATAGTAAATAAAATAAAATAATTCAAACGCAATGAATAAATAAAATAAAATAATAAAATCCAAAAACACAATAATTCTAAAGCCCAAAAATAACTAATTTAAATTAAAAGAGTAATTTAAATACAAAACAATAATAAATAGCAAGAAAGCATGTTAAAATAATTTCACAACTTAAAAATCATAAAATAATATTGCAAACATCACCTTTAATTTAAAATAAGAAAATCACTAATTATAATAATTTAAATAAAAGTACTCAATAAAAATACACATAAAATGGGGATATCACAAATATTTTTCCTAACAAGCCCTTAATATTGATGTCATCATTTCGACCATGGTTTTAGAATCTCATATGCTCTACCAATTTGAGGAAATTTACGTAATTAAGAACTAGCCTAGCTATTTTATTTAATCCCAACATAGGTTTGCTGCCTACAAATTTTTTATCATAATTAAATTCACGAGTTAATATGAAATAGAAACTCTTCGGGCTGGTGTATCCTACAAGGGCTTCTTATTAGAGACCAATGGAGATGTGCCGTGTAAGGGCTACACCAAAAAACTGAACTTGACGTGCTGCAAAGGATCCTTTCGTGTGCATACCCCTCTCGACACCCCTCTCTCTCTCTCTCTCTCTCTCTCTCTCTCTCTCTCTCTCTCTCTCTCTCTCCTACATTGAAATCCCTAACTTTTCTTTCTCTCCTTCCCTATCCTTCACAAAAACGAACTCGAATTAATCCCTAACCTCTCTCTCTCCTTCACTGAACACAACGGGAGAAAGTCGACATCAGGAACACCTTTCAAAATTCTTTATTTTGTTGTTCTTCTTAAAAACAAAGGCTTTAAAGTTAGTGTTTTAGATAAAAACAAGGAGATGGGACGTATACGTAGTAATGATCAGTGTAAGCATGGATAGGAGGAGTTATTTGTTGGCCACTTGGCATCAAGCCCTACAAGAAATAGCCAAACATTGGTGAACACCAAATTAATGAAGGTAAAACATAACATGGAGGAACGAGGACAATGGTATTCACTGTTGATTAGTATATAACATATTCAAGCTTTTGGATTGGTTCCATTAAAGGGAAAGGTATGAAAAGACCAGGATAGATGTAACAGCCCGCTAGAAATTCAATGGTGGAATTTCTATAGGCTTTAGAAACCTCGTGAAAACCCCATAAGTTTTCACGAATCGATCAATCGCACAGGTTTTAGTCTGTCAGTGTTATCACTCACTATGGTGCTAGAAATGCGATTTTAATCGTTTGAGGTAGTTAGAAGTGTCAGAATATGTTATAGTCTACAACACTAGACTCAGTTGAATATTTATGATTTTATAGCGCAATAACCCATTTTCATTATTTTAGACGAAACGACAGTTCGAAATTGTGAATTTATTTATAGGGGCACTTCGGGGTTGAGTTTTGGTAAACGGCTTTTACTGTAGGTTAATAGGAATATTTAGAATTTTTCAGTACTAATTTTATTATGCATTTTTTCAGACTGAATAGTAACCTCAATAAGCGTACTAAGTGCAGTGTTTTCAAAATTAGTGTGGAATATCCAAATTAGGTTAGAGAAGTTTTATTTGGACACTTGGAAAGATCTTAGCCACACATAGTAAATAGTATTAGACACTTGGAACAAAGAGGAACCATTAAATTGATTTGTGAAGGAAATTAAGGTGTGAGATCATGCCACCTAAGCAAAACCCTTTTCATCTGATCAACCAAATTGAGCTAGATCTGTGATGACCCGTTTTTACGTGTATTTTCACTGAAGGAATAATTTAATTTAATTAAATTTATAGTGCTTTTATTTTAAATTATCGGATTTTAATTGGATTTTATTGGCTGTTGAATTTAAATTGCTGTTTAATTGATTTTAGCTCGTTTTTGGTTTTAAAAATTTAACAGTTGGTTTTTGCTAGTTATTTATTTTATTTTAGCTTAACGATGTGTTTAAAATATTTTCTTGGTGTTTATTTATTTATTTGATGTAGTGTTTAATTTATTTTAGTCGTTTTATGTTTTTATATCGTTTTCGGCGGATCAGTTTCTGGATCCCGGAAGTGAAGTTTGGACTTCATTTCTTTTTCCCTTCTTTTCTTTTTCTCCTTTTTCTTTTTCCTTCTTTTCCTTTTCTTTTTCTTCTTTTCCTTCTTTTTCTTTCTTTTTTCCCTTTTTTCCCGTTTCTTTCCCCCGTGCGTCGTTCTCTCTCTCTCTCCCCTGCACTTTTCCAGTTCCGTGCAGCCACCTTTGGCCAGCCGTATCTCCGCCATCCGGTGGAGGTGTTGTACACCACCCCCGTCATTCTCTTTCTCTCACGGCAGATTACAACCTCTCCAATTTTCAGAGTCATCGGAGCCACCGTTAGCCGCCACGAGCCGCTCAAAGTAGCGGCACCAACCCAGAATTTTCCCCTGTTTTCGAAAATTTCCTCCGCCCAGAACCGCCACTTGCCGGTGGCATGGCCTCTACCACCCACCCAGAAAACTTCCCCTCCCTCCGGTGCACCACCCCTCCGAAGATCTCCCCCAACCGGCCGGCCGTTTGGCCGGAAAAGCACATCTAAGCCGCACGGTGTGTCACTGTTTCCGGCGCCGTAACACCACCTCCGGCCACCATCTTTTCACCACTTCTTCCCCTACCTCTTTCCGACCTAACCCACCCATTTCCGCCCTAGATAGGCCACCGGAGCAGCTCCCACGAGCTCAACTCTGATTTGCTGGTTTTTTGCTTCTACCGGCGTTTTCGCCGCCACCCACGGCCAAAACTCACTTCCTTTAGCTTCATAAACATCCCTAGACCATTCCCTATCAATTTGGTGTCTTGGTTTGTTCCCGGTCAAAAGTGGGTATTTTGCGACCCACGGCTACAGTGCATTTGCACTGTTACGTTGCTTTCCGCCCATCGTTTGCCGCGCGCCGAACCTTCTAAAAATTCTATATAGCTCTGTAAGTATTTTCTAAACTCTACTTTTAGATTTAAATATATTTTGCTCTTACAATAATTTATTTGGTTGGTTTGCTGATTCCGGACTGAGTCCGAGGAGTTCGGGGGTCGGATGGATGGAGGACGGAGTTGCTTGAATTGTTGTTCTATGGTTGGTTGTATTTGTCGAGCATTGAAATTT
>QGSO01000387.1:88528-179680 GCA_011037825.1 Carya cathayensis | reverse complement strand
TTTTAGACTAGTGTGGTGATCACGGCTTTTTAGTATGCCTTTATGTATGAATTATGTTTCAAGTATTTGGGATATATTTAGTTTGGTGCATAGTATTGCTAAAGAAAAAGATTATCCGCTGCGAATATTGCATAATGCTAGATGCATGTTAGAAACATTGCATCTTATATGTCATGAACGGGGGCAGGTAACCTTGTGTTGCATGTCCCGACGCTTCAAATGTCCGTTCAATCCCAAGCGGAATTTGGGGGCGTCATAGTTGGAATCCAATTAAAACCCCAAAAACTTGGTTGAAATCGAAACCCTAAACGGTTTTCCCAAACCCTAAAGTTGGCCTTCAAACCCTTTTTGATTCAATTTCTAGCATTGTGTTTAATCACTTGATTAAATCACTTCCAAATGCTATTAATTTCTCAAATTCTTGTTATGATATCATTATCCAACCTTTTAAACCTTGAAAATTTGATTGGGTCAAGAAAAATTAGATTTGAGCTTGATAGCATCTCAAACCCTAACCAAACACCCTTTAAACCCCAAATTGAAGCTCACTTGGTTGAGGCCCACCAAGGCCCACGAATTTGGCCACCTTGGCAAGGCTTCTTAGAGAAGTTTCCTCCCCCACATGGCAGACCATCCACTGCCCTTGGCTGCACCCAACAGTGCCTTGATGAGATGGAGAAACCCACTCCATCAACCTCCATACCTCACAACTTCTGCAGGCAGTCCTTTGCTCCCCACTATTCTCTACTTTATGTCATATAGCCACCTCCAATCAAGGGTCATTCAGGTCCATATCTTCCCCTTACAGAAGTCTTGAGTCATGCAAAACACACTTACTTCCCTTTCATCACTTCTTCACCCCGTTCTTAGAGAGAAACCCAAAAGGCTCTCTCGGGTAGATTTTTGGGTCTTTTTGCATGGAGCGTTTCGACCCTTTGTAAGTATTTTCACACGATGACTCCTTCATAAACATTGTTTCTATTTGAGTATAGTTTCTGTAGATATATTATATGTATCATTCCATGGTCATTTGGTCGGTAGAAAGTATTTTTAACCATGGAAAGGTCATTCTGGGCGTGAATCTGGAGAGTATGTTATGTTTAGGAGTTTTTGACCAAGCTAATGGACATATCTTGGTCCGAAAATTTTATGGAGTGTTTTTAGCATGTGTTTAAGAGTTTTCATTGAGGTTTTGTTACATGACTAAAACTTTTGATGATAGATTTTCTTAGATCTAGAAACTTGAAAACTGGAAGTGGCAAAATAGTTTTTATTTGGAGAAAGTTTGAATATTTCGAGGTTTGATCTCACTCTAAAGGCTTTGATGATCCTAAGTCTCTTACTTTCATGTTAGGATGTTATTTTGAAGATATTTAGTATTAATTTCAAAGATATGATTTTTCTATGCAAGAGGATTTCGGTTAGGCTTAAGATTTGATGTTTTTGGATTTGATCCATGTTTTATTGATTCTTTATCCATATGATTTTAATTTTAATGGTTGGATCTTATTTAAGACACATTCTTAAACCATGTGATGTTTTATTTCGAAGATCTCACCTTCTTAAGCCATTGATCAAGAGATTTATCAAAGCTAGTTGAGGAAAAAGTTTTTGTTTTTGGACTACGTGTAAAACCAAAAACTCCAAGTGTTATTTTGTGATTTTGGTGACTTTAGTTTGATGATTTAAAGCATGGTTGTTCTTAAGATGATGTTATGAATATGTTGGAAGTAAGATTTGATTTTTTGGAATTTTTGGAGATGTTTTGATTTTTTGGTGTTGATTATTAGCTTTCCTTAAATGGATGTTTTAAGTATGGTTTTAAACTTAGGATTGGAAGATGTTTGTTGCAAAATTTTGGTTTAAGCATGAGTTTTGAATTTGGAAGGAATTGCAACAAAAATCAAGAGAAATAGCCTATGGATGTTTCGGCCATAGTGTGTTTTTCATAGTTTTGATTTGTTTTATATTTTTTTAAGTTGATATTTGGGTTTAGGACAAAATTTGCATGAGGAATGTAAATTTGGAAATTTTTGGAGTCAGGATTTGAAATCCTTAAGTTAAGGGTAAAATGGTCATTTTCTCACATGTAAAGGGTAAAATGGTAATTTTACTCTTATGTTAGCTTGTTTTCATGTTTCTAATTGTTAGTAATTAAATTTCTAACTTTTAGAATACCCTCTTACAGTTCCTCGGGTTTCGTGCTTTATTCTCGTAGCACGCGACGATCGAGGTAAGTTAGCTTATAACTTACTATCAATTTATTGTGTATGTATGATGGGTAAGGGAACTACAATTTATGTATGTATGTTATCTTATATGCCATGCCATGCCACGCCATTACATGTTTATCTGTTATGCATGATTGATTCTGTCACGAATATTTATCTGTTATATAATCTATTCTGTCATATGTTGCTATATGTTATAAGTATGCCATATGTTACATGTATGTCATATCATATAATATTCACCATTGCAAGTATGTCATGTTAAGTAAAGAAGTCAGATCAAGTTTATATTAAGTCAAGTTTCAGATCATGTTCAATTAAGTTATTCATGTTAATCACGACCCTAAGTGCTAGGATGTGGTAATATCCTAGTGAAACTTCTTTTTACACGCTGGAGTGTCTAAATAGGTGTGAAATTCCCTGGGTTAACGAAGTACAGTCAACAGTTTGCGAATGAGGCCTAACTAGCTGGTCCCCGGAGTGCGCCGAGCACTAATGCCAATATTGCCATATTTTATTTTACGTGTGTTCACAGCAAGTGTGGCACAAACAATTCATTGGGCCACAACAACTGTGGAGTATATACTACGTGAGACACATCAATTGTGACACATAGAATACATGGGGCCACAACAACTGTGGAGTACGTATTAATGCATTCACAGCTGGTGTAGATACCTGTGTTGTGATGCGGTAATCGACTGGGACACACGGCTCTAGGGGGACCCGTGTAGCACCCATATGGTCACGTTATTAATTAAGTCAATTGAATAAGAGTCCAAGTTTATGTCAAGAAGTTAAGAATAAGCAATCATGGTTAACCCCATGAGATAAGAATAAGTTTCAGATCAAGTTCATGTTATATTATGTTATGTTCACGTACATGTTATGTTCATGTTCACGTTAAGTTTCAAGTTCATGCTCATATCATGTTATGTTCACGTTTATGTTATGTTCAACCTCACGTTCATGTTATTTTATGTTCATATTCACGTTATATTTCAAGTTCACGTTCATGTCATGTTATATTCACGTACATGTTATGTTCAAGTTTATATTCATGTTATGTTATGTTCATGTTTACATTATGCCTCAAGCTCACGTTTATGCCATGTTATGCTTAGGTTTATGTTAAATTTAAATTCATGTTTATGTTATGTATGTTCATGTTCATGTTATGATTAAAGTCCATATTATGTTTCAAGTTCACGTTCATGTTATATTACAAGCCCATGTTATATTTTAAGTTCAAATTCATGTCATGTCAAGTCAAATTCAGTTCACGTTTCAGTTCAGGTTATGTCATGTTATATGTTAAGTTATGTTATACTTACTTACGACTTTAATTATGCATTTATGCTTTTACTGTCATGCATTCATAATTAACCTATGTGAGAGTTTCCTATTAACTTACTAAGATTTGTAATCAAATCTCATCGTGGTAGTCTCAACTACCATTCCCCCCCTGAATGGTAGGCAATGTGTCAGGACCAGAGCATGGAGCAGACATTGGTAGATTAAAGGAGGTTGACTAGATGCTGCAGACACGACGTGGAGCTTACAGCTTTCCTAGTTAGTTTTTGGACAGTATTCTGGCCTCGTTAGTTGAGTTACACGAGTTACTCGACGAACTTCCCCAATAGTATATTTTGGTAATGTAAATATGGAGTCTGGTCTCCCATGTTTTTGAGGTTACAGTCTTCTAAGACTCGTACTGAAGTCATGGATGTTTATTTTGTTAAGTATGCTTGGATTACCTATTTGGGATATTATAAGTTTGGTACATAGTATTGCTCAAGAAAAAAAAATTATCCGCTGGGAATATTGCATAATGCTAGATGCATGCTGGAACATTGCATCTTATATGTCATGAACGGGGGCAGGTAACCATGTGTTACATGTCCCGACGCTTCAGATGTCTGTTCGATCCCAAGCAGAAATCTGAGGGCGTCACAATAGAGCTTCGTAGAGAGGTTTTAAAAAAAAATTAAGAGAAAATTAGGAGAAAAGAAAATGATATTGACGGGAACCTTAGGTGCAGAAAGCCTGATCATCAATAAGAATAGAGTACAATGGGAATGAGGATGGATTTCAGTGAGTTATTTTTTTCGAGCACACAGTTCCCACCATTGAGAGGAACAATCACCCAACAACATTCATCCTTTACATCATTCCACCCAAACTTTCACTCTTAACAAAAAAGGGACCCATATATTTTTGAAAAGCTTTCTCTTTCTACAAAACTAGAGAGAGATAGACTGTGGGTTTCTCAAATTACCTTGTATACGGAACCGAAGCCTCCACAACCGAGCTTGTTAAGTTCGGAGAAGTCATTGGTGGCGATTTGCAGGAAACGAAGCTCGAAGAAGAGGTCCCACGAGTCGGCAATAGTGTCGTCATCTGCTGCGTCCTCCCTGGTTGTTCGACTACAGGCTCTCAATCTCTTCTCCCAGAAAGCACGGAGACTAGAGAGACGACTCATGAAGACATCAATCGAAGGAACTAGCTGGCGTTAATCGCATGAGAAGCTTTATTCTTCAAGCTTCGTTTAAATCCGTAACCCTAGTGTTGAAATGAGTCTAAGAAGAAGCTTTTCGGACGGGTGATACCCAAGACGAAATATCTGTTCCTAGTCAGGTTGGAGACCCGATCAGATTACAACCCGATAAAAGTAGGGTTGGGTTGGGTCACTTTAGACAGGTCCTTCGGTTTATCTGGTGTTTTGCACAGCCCTAACTTCCGATAATATTTAGAATAATAATGCTATTTTATCCGTTCATTATTATTTTGATCGCTTATGTATTTAATTTGTTTCTTTTATATACTGATTAAGAAAGTGAATATTTATGTATTGGTATTTTTTTTTATATTTTTTAAAAATATTAAAAAATATGAATAAAACAATATAAAAAAATTAAAAAAAAAAGAATTTGGCCTAAGAGCAAGCCCAGCAGTCACACGTACCCTAGCACTACTCATTTGGAAAAATAGTATATTCCACGGCTAACCTCAATTTTACAACAATATTCTTTTCATTTCGATTGAAATTGACAGTATTTATTAAATATAAAATATAAAACGTTTTAGGTTTCTAAATTGACACGAAAAATTAATCATTTTGTATATTTTTTTTGTACACTCTATTAATATGATTAGTTACGTTATTTTTTTAATATAAAATAATTATTTGGACTAAACACATTATTAAAATGTATAAAAAAATATATAAAAATAATTGTATAGAGCAAAACTCGATAACAATATATGC
Organism: Carya cathayensis; assembly: GCA_011037825.1. Taxonomy (NCBI): domain Eukaryota; kingdom Viridiplantae; phylum Streptophyta; class Magnoliopsida; order Fagales; family Juglandaceae; genus Carya; species Carya cathayensis. The sequence goes on along the minus strand of QGSO01000387.1, from coordinate 174,181 downwards.
CTCTTTCTTCCTGACAAAGTCCAATAAAGTCCTAATCCAAAAGCAATAATTAATTACTTGTTAGACAAGCATTTCCAATATTCCCTCTGATGCTAGACGACATGTCCAATTAAATATCACGATTGATTCCCTCTGATGCTAGACGACATGTCGAATTAAATATCACGATTGACAGATTTTTGTCATTGGAATATCTCCATTTTTCTACCCCTTTAGTTGGTGCACGGCAATCTTAAGTCCAATTAACTAGCACGCGTGCTAGTTGAAAACATGGTTCCACATGTTGGTGTAGTATACGCACTTGGGGGAAAGAATCTGCTGGTTGACTTGAGTTTTTCTAGTACTACTTCTTGTAGTATACGCACAACCCTCTAGGAAAAAAAAAAACATTTCAATAGCACAAAACATATTTTCATCTAGTAATCAGTCTGAATTTCCCATGACAAAAGATCCAAGAACTGAAACCATCTTGTCACAGAAATTTACACCTGAATATACTCTATTTTATGGTAACAATTTGTAAGCACCATTCCCCTGCAAATTGGGAAGAACAATGATTTTCAAGGCTCAATTCCAATGAGTTCCTTCATCTTCGTTGGTTGGAAATCTTAAGCCCCGTTTGATTTTACAGATGGTTTCACTTATTTCGTCCCATTTCATCTCAACATTCAAATATAGAAAATACTCAAATAAAGACTATCCACCAACAAATGAGAGAATGACAATTCTCATACATAAAAGTTGAATCTGAAATGTTAAACTATAAAGGAAAAAGACATCCCTTCCCTCTTCCAAATCCAAAACCAAAACATTTCACAAAATGCCTGAAGCTAGCGGAAGATCAGATGGGCATTATAATTGGAGAAAATAATATAATTAGTTAACACACTCGAGCTAGTTTAGCCATGGGAAAAAGAAGCGCAAGATGTAGGAGTGGAAGAGATGATTATTGTAATTAGGAAAGTACTTAAATAAAGTACAAAAGTAATTAGAGAAATGCCATGATGGCACAATAGAAGATCCAGAAGATGACTTAAAAATCATATTGGTAATAGATGTACTATGACAAATAATAATTATAAGCATATCTTTTTTTTATTGTACATATTATATGGAATCAAAACCATAAACATGAAATCATGATATGCAAATAAACTTGTCTCTCATAGTAGCCTCCTCCTATATCTTTGGGAAACTTAATTTGATCGTTTTGAGTGTAGCTAACACATATTCAATACCAATCCTATGTTCAGGTGAATCTGCACAACAATCTAAAGCCAATCCCAAAGTGGATAATAAGCACTCCTCCATTGCAACATTATCATTTTCGTTTGTTAACAAATTGTTGTCAACAACTTCAAGTACCGAAAGGGCCGATGATTCTTGTACCAAATACTTCAAGCTCATGTCTCCTACAAACATATTATCCGTGGGCTTCTTTCTTGTAAAATTCTCCACCAATAAAATGCCATAACTATATATATCACCTCTCGTAGATACAATTACTTCAGATCCGTACTCTATACACATGTTACAATTATCACAAGAAAATCTTATAATATGGTACCATAATGAAAGAAAACACATAGAAATGAAGTGCAAACATCAATATTTTACCACTTATATACATAAAGTGTATAATTGTATGTTTATGCATTTAAGCTAGAATAGTATTACTTGGTGCCATATATCCAATTGTAGCAAGAGTCATTGTTTGTGTTAGAGAAACTTCATCACTTGGCGATGCCAAGCTTTGCGAGAGTGCCACCATATCTTCATCTCATAAGACATTGGTAGGATTCAAATCACAATGAACAATAGGTGTTGCATAACCAAGATGAAGGTACATTGGTAGGGAACTACTTCATACCTAGATACCTAGCTACTAGAGAGGAAAGACTAAAAGCGGAAGGAAAGCTACAATCTAATTGCTCTTACCACATCAATCATTATATTTAGCCTTTGTAACATATTCAAGTACACCAATGTTCAGAGTACAACCACATGTCCAGGCTCCCATTAGCATGTATTCTAATACCAAGGCATGGAAGTCCATGTTGCTACAGGCACTAATAATTTTGACGAGATTTCGGTGATGAATATTGCGTAATACCTCACATTCTTTGTGAAAGCTTTTGAATGCCCCTTCTTTTCTCAAGTTTAGAACTTTTATGGCAACACTTGTTCCAACTAAGAGCATTCCTTTGTAAACAAGTCCAAAAATCCCTTCTCCAAGTAAGTTGTTTGTATTGAAAGCTTATGTTTCTCATATAACTTCTTGATGTGGAATTCTACTCCATTCGCTAAAGGCAATGGATTTGTTTCAAGTGACAATTTCTTTTGGCATTTTATTGAGACAAATGCAACATATACTGCAAGTATGATCAACCCCATTGCACTTGATACAAATTTTACGATTTTCACTTCTATGGCCTTTATTGCTTTGCATGGGGGAACTTGCGTTTGAGCCACACCACAAAGTCTACGGTTTGACATGAATGATGTAGCTAATAAGTATATAAATTGTCCACTCGAAGGAATATTTCCTTGTAGTTTATTGAAAAATAAATTTATATCTTTCAAGCATAGAAGTTCTTCTAAGGGCTTGGGAATCTCTCCACTCAAATTATTATTGGAAAGATCTAAGAGCTCTAAGCTTACCAATTCACCAAAAGATATTGGAATTGAGCCATCTAGTTGATTAACTACCAAAGAGAGTGTAGTAAGACTTTTTAGCACACAAATTGTAAGAGGGATATGACCTTTTAATGTTTTTTTTTTTTTTACAAATCTAATACTCTCAAGGTATTCCTATATCCAATATCTAAAGAAAGAGAACCACTAAGAGAATTTGATGATAAATAAACCTCCAAGAGATCAGTAAGCCTTCACAAGCTCAAAGGAATCGAATAAGTTAATCTGTTGACACCCAAGTCAAGAGCTCTTAGCGAAGTCATATTATTTATGCATGAAGGAATGTGTCTAAAAGGCTCATTACCCCTTACACTTAGTTTAACTAGGCTTCCTAACTGATGGAGCATATATGGGATGAAACCTTTTAGTCTATTTCCATAAAGAACCAAACATTCGAGCATGTGCAATCTTCCGATTGTAGTTGGAATAGATCCTCAAAGTTCATTACAATACAAGCTCAAATCGATCAAGCTACTTGAATTGCCAATCTCTTTCGGAATGTTGCCTCTCAACTTAAATTTACAAACCTTGAGAGAAAAGAACTGCTAGTAAGACAGTCATGCCTCCTAAAGTCATATGATGGTTCATAGAAGAATGGTGTGAGAAAGAAAGGAAAGAGGCCGAACAATGACGGATAGAGGAGGAATGTTGCTGAGAGGAAGAGAGTGCACGAAGGGCCAGAGATATAATATCCAAATTTCTGGATCATGAAGAGAAATGAAGAGAATGGTGCCGGAACATGATGAGCAAGATGAGGGCAATGGTGATGATTTGCCAACGTCCTGTGAGACCAAACTTGGCCTAAGAGTTAGGATACAGGTGGACAAGGTCAAAGAAGAAAACAGAGGAGACATAAGGAGTCATCTCATGTCTCGACCCCAAATGATGAAGGTCAACATGCATACGCGATTGATAAAAAGCTCCACTTGCACTCGAAGGCTACCAAAGGCATCGATAGGTCCCCCATTTAAACTTACCTCCCTTGAGAGTACCAGTAAAGGGAGTGCTCTCAATAAATTTTGAGTAAAACATTCTTCACAAGGAGAGAAGGATGTGAGAGCCTCACCTAACGCGAAATCGGACAGACCATTCATAGAGCTGAAGGAAAGCAAAGATGGGAAGCACTCTTGTAACACCCCTCCTAAAAAGCCCATTATGACTTAGCCATTAGCTCCCTTAATCTTAGTTAGCATTTTTTTTTGGATTATTCTTAGCTTAAGAATCACACTTTGAGTTTAGGTAGAATTTTTGGAAGGGTTCTAGTAGTTTATTTTAGATTGCTTTCCATAAAAACAATGGAGGAGTGACACTTGGCATTATTATTGGGCTAAACAAAAGGCTAAGTATGGATGGTTCTAGGTATGGGCCCAAGAATGTTTAATTAAGGGCCTTCAATCACTAAGGATGTGATGGGCTAAGAATAGGCGCCATAAGCCTAGACCCATTAGATTTTATAGAGTAATAGGCCTTTCTTAAAGAGTCTTCAAAATTAGGCCCAAGTATGGGAAAGACTTGAAGCCTTTGGGCCTAACTTGGTGATAGTAAATGCTTTTGGCCCAAGCTTAGATAGACATACTTTTTGGACCCAATCCTATTTGGCCTTTGAAGCCTGAGATGAGCCCTCAAATCTGGACATAAGATCCACTCTTCAAGCCACACCGAAAGTGCACATCCAAGAGACTTACACAAGAGGCCCTACAATCCCAACAAGGCCTAAAAGCCTTGTCTTGTAATTTTTGCACTTCTAATTAAAATCCACATATACCATACCATTAGTCTCCCTCAAGCCCATGTAGTACCCCACTCCCCTAAGGTTCCCATTTGACCATAATTAAGTTTTCAACTTGAGTTAAGGGCATTAATCAAATTGCAAATGATTAGTGATCTTTAAACTATGGTTTAAGCTTAATTTTCTTTTTAATTATTTCCCCCATTTTTTATCAGGAACTTATTGTTTTTACTATTGATTTTCATCATTCTTATACCAAGATAGAAGTTTAATCTTGATCCAACACATATCAATGCACAATCAGCACCAATAGCCACACATGTGCACCTTCATGTGCATTGCACCAAATCAGTCCCCTAGCCCATGCCATTTCCATCTTATTTTCATGAATAATTTCACCAATCACAAATCATCTCATTTCTTACGAACCAGACCAAGCCTTGGGCGAAATTGGCCCAAGTAACTAAACCATAGCCCAAGCAATACCATTAGAAACTTTGTTGAAACAACTAAGTGGCATTGTATTTTTATTTGAACTTATGCTCTTGTTTGAGCCATCCCCACATGCCACCACCCTTTTCCTCCAATCCCCAAGAGCCCCTAAAGTCATCATGGGAAGTTTGACCTAAGTCATCCCTAAAACAGAGCCAAACCCAATGGCTTTTACACTAAACATCACTCAGCAACCTCACTTCACCTTCTTCCTTGAGCTGCACAGACTTGAGCATTTGGCAGTCAATTGTGACAACTAGGCTTAGCTAACCCTATTAGTTTATTTTGTTGTATTGTTTTGGGCCAAACAAGGTGGAATAACCCAATTAGAACTTAGGCTTGGTACACTAGAAATATAAGGCCATGAGGAAGGCCCACAAGCCCATGTGAGATTCGGTTTTTATAGAAGAATTAGGGTTTTGAAGCCCAAAGGAAGTAGGGCACACGTCCAAGCTATTTTTCGGATGCCACATGTCATCCAATGGAACCTACTACACTAGGACTTGATAAATCTAGACTGAATTGAGGGAAGAGAGGTGAGAGAGTTTAGGGCTTAAGCCTTACACACCTACCATAGATAACCACCCACCCTTTTTGCCATGTGTCATGCATGCAAGTAGACTTGCTTGTAAGAAGGAACATTGTGACACTTGTCACTAGTAGAAAAGGGCTTCTGGGAAAGGAAATGATGAGGTTATGGGAAGTGGTGCCTAGGGAAGACCAAGGGACAAGGGGTCACAACAACCATGGAGAGAGAGTTTCGGTTTCTATGAAGGTTTGCCACTTATTATGCATGTAAGATGGAAGAGGAAGATATTGCATTGGTGATAAAGGGTTAGAATTGCATGATTAAGTTATTTCAATGAGTGATTTATTTTATCAAATAAGGATTAAATACTTAATTATGCATCAAATTCTAATATTGAATGTCAAATTAATTGATGTCAATAATTTATATACATGCAGAAAATGAAGAAACAAATGCAAGAAAAATAAAGAAAAGCCAAGCACATGCAAAAGGAAAAGCAGCAGGAAATCTCATCACACACCAACATGAAACTCACGGCACTTAGCAGATCATGGAAGCACATGCAGGAAATCACACTCACGGTTCACATGCAGAAAAATAATGCAGAAATCAAACAAGCAGATCACGGATGCATAAAGAAGCATCACTCGGACAGCAACACACATGCAGAAAAGGGAGAATGCAGCAGACAAATACATGCAGAAAATGAAAGCAGAAAGTAACAAGCACAGACAGCAAATGCAGAACACAAAACAACAACCAAAAAGGAAAAGCAATGCACATGCAGAAAGTGCAACACATGCAGCAAACCTCAAATGCAGAAAATAGAAAAGAGAAGCAAACACATTCACGGATAGAAACAGCTTGCAGAAAGTAACATGCACATGCAGTCCACGGATGCAGAAAATGAAGAAACAGAAATGCAGAAAACTGCAGCAGCACATGCAGAAAAAAAGGAAACTCACGGCAGCAAGCACTCAAACATGGAACCAAGGACAGTACATGAAGCAGAAAATGCAGAAATCAAAAGAAAATGGCAGCTGGAACTTACACGCACATGCAGGAAAAAAGAAGAAACAGCAGCAGAAAAAAACCACATGCAGAAAATAAAGCAAACAAAAGCAGCACATGCAGCTCACGGAAGTTAAACCAAAGCAAATGCAGAAAAGCAGAAAAACATGCAGGAAATGCATCACTCGGCACATGCAGAAAATAGAAAAGAGACAGTAACTCGCAGCACACAGCAGCAGCACACATGCAGCACACAGCATCATTCACGGATGCAGAAAATGAAGAAGCAGAAAAATAATACAGAAAACAGAAAAAGAAGAAGCAGCAGCAGCACATGCAAAATATGAACTCAGCTCACTCATCACACGGGCAACACTTATAAAAACTAGGTGGACGGAAGCAGCAGGAGAGTTCTTTTGGGGAGACACACGGGTTTTACTTTTCTTTGGTAGCAGTTTGTAGTTTAGATACGGTTTATTTTTCCTGCATGCAGTTTTACGGAGGGGAGTTAGTTTTAGTTTTTTTTTCCTGTATCATTTCTTTTCAGTCGGCTTAGTTATTTTTTTACTTCACTTGTTTTCATTCACTTGTTTTCATTCGGACATAGCAGACGGAATGGGAGTTTAATTTTAGTTTTTTTTTCTCTTTCCACCATTTTCTTTCTTTCACTCGGCTTGTTTTTTGTTTTTTTTTTTACTTCACTTGTTTCCGTTTGGTTAGACAAAGGCAGCTATGTTTTTTGGGTCTTTATTCATTTCTCTTTTTGTTAATTTAGAGCACGGCAACTTTAGTTTCTTTTTTTCGCAATATTAATTTTATGCTTGTTAGTTTAGAGCGTGGCGGTTTCGTTTTAGTTTTCGTAGATTATTTATTTCTTTAATATAGTTTGTCTTATTTCTTCGAGCTGATATTATAGACTTTTTATTTTTATTTCATTCTAAAGTTTATTTATATTTTCTTAGTTTTTGATATGGTTTCACTTAGATTTATTTTTGTTACTAAAAATATCATGTGTAACTAAGTTCTAAAGCTTGGGTTGTGGAATGAGATTTAATTTATTTTAGATTCTAGTTTGATGCAATATTTTGTTGTTTCATGTTGATTTCACTAAATTACTAGTCGGATTCAAATGGAAAATAGATTGCGGCTCTTGCTCTTGTTTTGTTGTTGACGTAAGGCACAACAAAAGCTTGAAATTATCAAGGCTTCTTTCGATTGATTATAAATATAAATTTGGCTAGTAAATTAGAGAATTTCTTGAGAAAATATTGCAAAAACTTGAGCTTAATTTTTATCTTCCGAATATCAATTCCTTGACTGGATTGTTAATCGAGAAATTATCTAGAATCCAAAATAAAAAGAATCTCAAACCCAACCCAAGTGTTTGTTAATTTGCCTTTTTTTGATTAGAAACTCTAATTTCAATTTCGATTATTTTTTGCATAGCATTTTAATTTTATTTTCATCTCACATACTCGATTCATTTGTTCCTCACAATTCCTTTATACGCTTTGATAACCCATTGTCCCTGTAGAATACGATCCTGGACTTATCCTTGATACAACTTGACACTTCTATACTTGGAAGCACATTCGAAACCGAGTCAATTGGGAAGGGGTGAAATCTTACAAGAAGATGGAGAGCCACATGCCTAAAGGGATTTCTAGAAGAATCTCAGTGGGAAGCTCATAAGATGGACGGCACTAGGGAATGGTGCATGCCACCCACATTGCCCAATCACACTCTTTCCAAGACTTTGGAAGATGAAATATCATCTTGGGAGATGTAGGGATTTTGGCAGCCATCTACACACACACACACACTTCACTTGCCACTTGGCAAACATGCACACAGGTAGTGCTTCAAGGATGATTTAGGGTTTGGAGATTGACCCTTTTGCCACTAGATTCAATGAACTTTGACACTTGGAGAAAGGCTTAAGAGGAATTAGGGTTTTGGTTTGGGAAACCCACACGCCACATCTTAGCTTTTGGTTCCCAACACACTATAATGATGAGGGAGGGAAAGAGACACACACGGTAGTGATGCCGTTTAGCATATGTGCATCAAGTTTCAGATTTTTCTAGAGGGAATCACATGCCTATAAGAAGGGGGAGCCAAAAAGGCAGGAGTTTTTTAGTCTTTTTCAAGAAAAGCTTAGAGATTTTTGGTCACTCACTTTCCCTCTACTCTCTACCATTTTCTCTTCACACAAACACCATTCATGCCTCCCACCATCTACTCAAACATTTTTCTAAGTGCTTTCAAGATAGAGTCATCATCCACAAAGGAAATCCATGAGGTAAGGAAAACCAAATACTTCTTTTCTTGTTTCTCACACACGGCCAAGAGAGGGAATGTTTCAGATTCTACAAGTTCTTCATGAACAAATGATCAAGATACCCACACATAACCAAGAGAAGAGAAATGCTTTCGGATTTGATGAAGAATTTCCACATGAGTGCACACGCACACACACACTCTGGTACTTAGGGTTTTCTTCTCCAAAGAATGAAAATCCAAGCTTAAGTTTTGAGTATGAATAATTTTGAGAGGAAGGAAGGCCATGGCCTAAGCATTCATTTGAAAACTAGGGTTTTCATCCTTTAAAGTTTCAGACCTATGGAAGAACCTTAAAGATTAGGGTTTGCTTGCCTTGAAGAAAAACCTAGAGCGCACTCACTCACTCACACTTGCATGGATTAGGGTTTATAAGAAATCGATTCTTATGAGTCTTATACTATATTCTTCAGCTTGCTTATTATTATTGAACATTGGATTTTTGTAAGTAGACCTCTAACTTACTCTTGGATATTGCAAGTATATATTATGTAAACTTGTTTGTATGTTTGTGTTTGAGGTGATGATATTTTATCATGTCTTATATTTGTTTCTTTAAATGCTTGATTACCATGTCATTTGATCGGTTTGTTATTACATGATTGATGCCATGAAAAGGAGTTTTGATGCCATATCTAGCGTTTGGATTCACATGTTTTGATGTGTATATTGTTACTTGATGTCTAACCAAACCTATTAGAGGTATAAGTCCATGAAATGATTGCTTTCTCACATGTATATTTACATGCATGATTTGGCTATATGTATATTTATGAGTGATGCTTAACCTAATGCAGTACAAGATTCGAAGTTCATGGAAAGATTGTTCATTGTGCATTTTAAATGAAGACATGTTTCGGCCATGCATATGTGTGATGTATTACTGAATGTATGTTTGAAGCTCTAAGTAAATAAAATGAATATATATGCATATTAGGGTTTGCATGTTTCGGCCATGCATATTATATGTGAAAATATAAGTGATTTGTTCCTTGTTTGTTGTTCAAATGCCTTTGAATTATTGAATAAGAACATGATCACATGTTCTAATATTTTCAAGCCATAACACGGGATGTATATCGTTGTACATGATTACATGATGTATGATTTGTGTTATGTTTCGGCATGTATTAGTACATGTCTTATGAAAGTACAAAGTTTCATAGTCTATGTCACATTCATTGGGTTTGATAAATTATTTTTTTTTTCAAAAAGGATTGTTTAAAGTTTTTTCATGACCCCAAATTTTAGGATGGGGGAATGCCCTATTGGAACTCCTATGTCACTTAGAAGTGATTAAAATAGAGTGGTTTGCTCGTGGGTCAACAAAGTACATTCGACGGGCCTCAAATGGTTCCTAAAAGGAAAGGATACGGAAGCAGGGTTGCACCTAAAGCTAGTGGGTGCGACTCTGTGAAATTGAAAATATAAATTACCCTACTAAGTATGATTAAGAATAAGATGTAGTCACCTTGGTTAAAATGGGCCAATGGTTGATGTGACGCCCCCAGATTCAGTTTGGGATCGGACGGACATCCGAAGCGTCGGGACATGCAACACAAGGTTACCTGCTGATTGAGCTGAGTTATTGCATATTTTAATGCTTTTGGAACCAATATATCTTAATTCTTTCATTACTTTATCATTGGTTTTATATGAAAAAATGAATAAATCTCAGTTGTGATTTAAATGGATTAAAAGCATGAATTTTTGTTTAATTTTACCAACTATTGATTAATGTGGAGTCTGGTCCACATCACTCGAGCGGAGGCTTTTGGCTACTCGAGCGAAATTTAGGCAGATTCAAACGCTCGATGTTCGCTCGACACTCCGCTCGAACAAAAGTCAGGCAGAGTTGAACACTCGATGTTCGCTCGAGCGAACTCAGGTAGAGTTGAACACTCGATGTCCGCTCAACACTCCGCTCGAGCGAACATCGTATTTTACAGATCTAGAGTTTATTCTGCCGTTAGGGTATATATATGAGATTTCACATCTTGTGGCCGACTTTTGGCCTGGAAAACACTGTTTTTGATTACAAGCAACACTTAGAATTTTTTTCTTGGATTTTTTCACTCAGATCCGGAGAGGGGGATTATCACGAGCAATCAAAAACTTGACTCACTAAAAAATGAGTAGCACAAAGACTATCCTAAGTGCAGGAGGATGTCATTTAATAATTAGGAATAAATTCCTAGATTGTCTCCTCAGGGAAAGCTACTTAAACTCAAACTCGTTGAAAATGGTGAAAATCTTTACAAAGAGAAAATAAGACAATGGTATGTGCAATGGATGAAGAGTGCAAAAGGAATGAAAAAGGGTACTAGTCATGGACTAGATTCATATCTTTAGATTTTTGAGTGAGTCAAGTTTTTGGCGCTGTTGCCAGGAAAAGTAATTTAACTTAAATTTAAACTTGGTACTTTTTTTTTATGCTCTTTAAACTGATATTTCATGTCATGGGTGAGAGACAGTTCAAATAAGTTGCTTAGAGTCACATCGAGTGTTGAGAGTAGTATACACAGCTAGGAGATAGAAAGCTCTTCTGTCTTTTCTATGAGTGAGTTAGGTGAGGAAATTAAAATTGAACCAGAAAACATGGCTACACCTACACCACGCACACTTAAGGATTATTTGCAACTTACTCGCACCACTACACCGTCATGCATTATTTTACCTGAAAATGCACCTAATTTCTCTATTAAGCATGGTATGATGTTGGTGATACCTCAGTTCCACGTGATAGATTCTGAGAGTCCTTACCAGCACTTGACAGATTTTGAGTTGGCTTGCACTACTTTCATTACTAGGGCCGTTACTGATGAATTTATTAGACTTTGTTTATTTCCTTTCTCTTTAAAGGATAAAGCAAAAATTTAGTTTAATTCTTTGAAGCCTAATTCTATCTCTAGTTGGTCTGATATGCAGTGTGAATTCTTACAAAAAAATTTTCCTTTTCAGAGAACTCAGTTTTTGCAAGAGCAAATAAGCCAGTTCAATCAGAAACCTGATGAGACTTTTCAAGCCAGTTGGGAAAAATTTTAAAATTTGGTAAATATATGTCCACATCATGATTTTGACTCTTGGAGGTTGGTGAGCTATTTTTACACTGGTCTTACTCCAGAATGCAAGCAGTTTGTTCAAACAATGTGCAGTGGGGAGTTCTTTAGCAAGGAATCAAATGCAACTCTATCATTTTTTTACTATCTTGCTGAGAGCGCACAACAGTGGAATACTCATACTGATCGAGTGCCGTTAGCAGCACAGCCACTGAGGGCTATTTCTGGAGGGGGTAGATATGAGCTTAAGGAAGACATTGATATCCAAGCCTGAATAGCTGCATTAACTAGAAGACTGGACATCATGGAAATAGAAAAAGTGAAGGCTGTGAAAGTAGTAGAGGCATGTTCTATATGTGTTGATTCAAACTATAAGACCCAAGACTGCCCGATTATGCTAGTATTTCAAGAAAGTGGGTCTGAGCAGATGCAATCAGCTAACTGGGTTAATAGAGCACAAAATTAGCCTTTTTCCAACACATATAATCTAGGGTGGAGGAATCACCCAAATTTCTCATGGAGAAATGATCAGCCTGGCAGGTCTGCACCACCTGTGCAGCAGCCATTTCATCAGGGTGCTCCTCAGTACCAGTACCCGCCATATCAGAGTTCTCAGAGCTATCCTTTTGTAGCTCATCCTGGATTTCAGCCTCGCATAACTGCATAGAGTTCTCAGCCTTCATCATCTGCAAAAAAGTCTCTAGATGACAGTATGTCACAGATGGCCAATACACTTCAGCAATTCATGCAGATTCAGGCCACCACAAACAATCAGAACACTCAGGCCATAAATGAGTTGTGTGGCACTATTAATAAGATGAGCACGACCTTGAGCACCCTAGAGAAAGGGAAATTTCCAGCACAGCCTCAGCCTAATCTTTAAGTATACGGGCAACAACAATAGTAAGTGCATAATGTCTCAGGGGATGTTATTGAGACAGCAAAGGCAGTTCTTACTTTGAGAAGTGGGAAGGAAGTTCCCCAACCAGAGATGCCTATGGACACATAGGTAGTTGCTCCTACACCTGAAGATGTAACAGAGATTGATGAAGTTGAGAAAGAACCAAAGGTAGTGAGACCAGAGTTGAAGAAGCTTGTGAGTGCAGATGCTGAAACTAGTAAGAGGTACCAACCTGTGGTTCCCTATCCTCAGAGATTGGCAACTGGCCAAAAGAACAAATATCACATGGAGATTCAAGAGATTTTCAAGCAAGTAAAGATTAATATCCCACTCTTGGATGCCATATAACAAGTGCCTTCATATGCAAAATTTTTGAAGGACTTGTGCACAGTGAAGAGGAAGCTGAATGTAAAGAAGAAAGCTTTCCTGACGGAGCAAGTTAGTGCATTGATATTGAGCGAGACTCATCAGAAGTTTGGACATCCCGGCTCTCCCAACATTTCCATTATGATCGGTGAATCATGCATTGGGAGAGCTTTACTTGATTTGGGGAGTAGTGTGAACTTGCTACCATTCTTAGTATATGAGCAGTTGGGATTGGGTGAGCTGAAAAAGACCTCCATCATGCTATAGTTAGCTGACAGATCAGTTAAGGTACCGAGGGGTATTGTAGAGGACGTGCTGGACAAATTCTACTACCCAGTGGACTTTGTAGTTCTTGATATGCAGCTGCCAGTCTCCACTATTTACCAAGCCCCTGTCATCCTTGGAAGACCATTTCTAGCTACATCAAATGCTTTTAATTAATTGTAGAAGTGGAGTTCTGAAGCTTAATTTTGGGAACATGGCACTTGAGTAGAACGTTTTCAATGCTTGCAAGATGCCAGCACATTTTGATGACACAAGTGATTTGAATGCTGTGGAGAGTTTGACACCAACAAAGTTTATTTGCTCAAATTCTCCTTTCTCTGATAATGATTCTATTTTTCAGACACCTGAATTTTTACTTGATGAAAAAATTGATCATATCAATGAAGATGACTTTGAATTTTTTGATTGTTTTGCTGATTCTTTTTTACCACTTGAAGTACAATTTGCAAGAGCAAGATGGAAACCCCAGTTTGAAGCTCTACCACCACCAGACATACTTAAATCTTCAGAGGAAGAAGTTCCCCAGTTGGAACTGAAACCACTTCCTCAAGATTTAAAGTATGTGTTTCTTGGTCCTGACGAATGCACTTTTCGGGTGGTGATTTCCTCAAGTTAAATCAAAAGGATGAAGCTCAGTTGATTGAAGTCTTAAAAAAGCATCGAGGCGCAATTGGTTGGACAATAACCGACATCAAAGGTATTGATGCTGCTGTGTGTACCCACAGAATCCATCTTGAAGATGATGCTAGACCAGTTCGTGATGCTCAACGTATGCTCAATCCTACCATGAAGGACGTTGTGAAAGAGGAAGTGCTTAAGTTGCTAGCAGTGGGTATCATTTACCCCATCTTAGACAGTAAGTGGGTAAGTCCAACTCAAGTGGTACCAAAAAAATCTGGTTTGACTGTTATAGAAAATGATAAAAATGAGTTGATTCCAACTAGAATGGTTACTGGTTGGAGAATGTGCATTGATTATAGAAAACTTAATTCAGCCAGTAGGAAGGATAATTTTCCTTTACCATTCTTGGATCAAATTTTAGAAAGAGTAGCTGGTAATGCATATTATTGTTTATTGGATGGATATTCTGGTTATTATCAAATATCTGTAGTGCCTGAGGACCAGGAGAAAACCACTTTCACCTATCCTTTAGGCACTTTTGCTTTTACTAGAATGCCTTTTGGTTTGTGCAATGCTCCAGCCACTTTTCAGAGATGCATGATGAGTATTTTTTCCGAGATGATTGATGATATTTGTGAAATATTCATGGATGACTTCTCTATTTTTGGAAAATCTTTTGATAGTTGTTTGCATAATTTGGCATGTATTCTCTAGCGATGTGAGGAAAAAAATCTTTTACTTAATTGGGAGAAATGCCAATTTATGGTTACTCAGGGCATTGTCTTGGGACATATTGTTTCTTCTGAGGGTATAAAGGTCGACAAGTCAAAAATTGAATTAATATCTAAACTTTCTATCCCTAGGATAGTTAAGGATATTCATTCTTTTCTTGGTCATGCTGGCTTTTATAGGCGATTTATTTAAGGGTTTAGTTCTATTGCAAAACCTTTGTGCACTCTTTTACAAAATGATATTGAATTTGCTTGGACTGATGAGTGCCAAAAAGCTTTTGATATTCTTAAAAAATCACTTACCACTACCCCTATTGTGCAACCTCCGCAGTGGGATTTTCCTTTTGAAATCATGACAGATGCTAGTGATTATGCCTTAGGAGCTGTTTTGGGGCAGCGTGTGGATAATAGACCATTTGTGATTTATTATGCCAGTAGAACCTTGAATGATGCCCAGAAAAATTATACCACTACTGAAAAAGAATTGGTTGCAGTGGTTTTTGCACTTGATAAATTTTGGACTTATATTCTTAGTTCTCCTGCTACTATTTTCACTGACCACTCTGCTCTTAAGTATTTGTTGGCTAAGAAAGATGCAAAACCATGCTTGATTCGTTGGATTCTATTACTTCAAGAGTTCAACATCAACATTAAGGACAAGAAAGGAGTTGAAAACGTGGTAGCTGACCACCTCTCTAGATTGCCATCATCCTCCTCTTCAAATGTCAGCCTTCCTCTTGATTATAGTTTCCCGGATGAGTAGCTGTTTGTGGTTAATAGAGCTTCCTGGTATGCTGATATAGTCAATTATCTAGTGACTGAGCGAATGCCTTCTGAATGGTCCACCCAAGATAAGCGTCAATTTCTCTCTTAGGTACGACACTTTTACTTTGATGATCCATATCTTTTCAAATATTGTTCAGACTAATTGATTCGAAGATGCATTCCTGATGATGAGTTTTCTTTGGTGTTGAGATTTTGTCATATGGGTGCATGTGGTGGTCATTTTTCAGCAAAGACAACAGTTGCTAAAATTTTGCAAAGTGGTTTTTACTGGCCTTCCATGTTTAAAGATGCTTATAATTTTTGCAAGGCTTGTGAGCCTTGTCAAAAATTGGGATCCATTAGCAAAAGAGACATGATGCCTCTTTCCCCTATTCTTACTTTAGAAATTTTTGATTGTTGGGGAATAGACTTCATGGGACCTTTTCCGGTTTCTTTTGGAAACACATATATTCTATTAGCTGTGGATTATGTTTCAAAATGGGTGGAGGCCGTCGCTTGCAAAACAAATGACCATCGTGTTGTCCTAAAATTTTTGCAATCTCTGTTTACTCGTTTTGGCATGCCAAAAGTTATCATAAGTGATGGGGGTTCTCATTTTTGCAACAAACCATTTTTTTACACTCATGAAGAAATATGGCATCAAATATAGAGTTTCTACCCCTTATCACCCTCAAACAAATGGGCAAGCTGAATTGGCAAACAGAGAGATAAAAATCATTTTAGAGAAAACTATCAAGCCTAATAGGAAAGATTAGTCAGTTAAGCTTCTTGATGCTTTGTGGGCTTATAGGACAACTTTTAAAACAAATTTAGGGATGTCTCCTTATCAATTAGTTTATGGTAAAGCTTGTCATTTACCTGTTGATATTCAGTATCGAGCTCTTTGGGCCATAAAACATATTAACATGTCACTTGATGAAGTTTTAGGGTTGAGAAAATTGCAGATCAATGAATTGGATGAAGCTCATCGGAATGCTTATGACAACACCCAGCTGGCAAAGGAATGCTTGAAAATTCATCCAAAGCATTTTACACTTGGCCAGGAAGTTCTTCTTTACAACTCTCGTTTGCATATTTTTCCTGGTAAGTTGAAATCCTGATGGAGTGGGTCGTACATTGAAAAGACCGTTCATCCTCATGGCACGGTAGATATTGTTAATCCAAAGAATGGTAATAGCTTCACTGTCAACGAATAACGTCTAAAAGTCATTTCTGGAGGTCTTTGATCCACATGAAGAGATCTTGCTTGTGCAAGACCCCAGGGAAGTGTTTTGATTTGTTTTTCCTTCTTTACAATTTTCTTTATTTGCATTTTTTTATTTTATTATTATTATTTGTTATTTTGCTTTGATTTTATATTTCATGTTGTTTGTTTGTTTTGCTTGCTTATTTCTGTGCACTTTGTTTTCTTTCATTCGATTCGTTGAGGACTATGTCTCTCACTAGTTGGGGGTAGCATGTGTGCACAGTTTTATAAAAAAAAAAAACAATAAAATATATATATATATATATATAACATGATGTCCTTTGATACATTTATGATTGAGCATCTTGGTGAAGTAGTTGAGTGGAATCATTTGTGAAGATTTATTTTCAAGCCTAAACATAGAGCATGATTTTTTATGCATCATATTTTGTTGATGTGTGGCTTGAAACACCATGATGTTATACTTATTGAGATGAAACTTGATAAGATTTTTGTAGAATGAAAGGCAAAGTTTGAAGGACATTTTGCACATGCTTACGCTTGTAGTGTTCTTTATTTACCATTCATTGATTTAACACAGGAGAAGTAGACTGCAGGACTACCGAACCATGCCTAAAAAGAAATGAAAAAAAAAAGAAAAAGAAAAAGGATTTGAAAAGATTAGAAAGAAAAGAAAAAAAAAGGGAATAAAAGGAATAAAAGTGACTTAGTGAACTTTCCTAAGTAAAAGGGATAGAAACAGTTACCCAAGACTTTGGGGGTTGAGTGTCCAACCTTTAAAAACAGAGCTGGCATGAAAACTGCTAGTCCCTTGGGCTTTTAGGTAGTTAGAATCAGCAATGATTAATCTTAAGGTTGAAAAATCCTATGACAAATCATGGCTAGTAATGAGAAACACACAACCAGTTTAGCTCCATAAACACATTTGAGTTCTGAGACATTTGCCTTAATTCTATGTGAAAGATTGTTGAGATAGTCTTGTGGGTATAGCCCCTGGGGGTTGAGTAGTAACGTGTCATGTTTGAGCTGAAAAATTGCATATTTTAGCTATTTAAAACCAATTTATTTCAACTGTTTTGTGATATTATTATTGGTTTTAGATAGAAAAATAGTTAATAAGCATAAATCCGAGTTGTGATTTTTAATTGATTAATATCATGTTTATGCTTAATTTTATAACTATAATTTAATGGAAAAATATTTCCTCACATATATAATATATTTTTAATAATCTATTTTTCTTTATTATTTATTTCGAGTGTTATTTTTATTTGTTCATTTGCAGCATAAATAAAATTCACGAGATCCGGCTCTGACTAAAAGCGCATGCTTTACGAGTCTTTCAAAGTAGAGTTGCTGAAAAAGATAAAATGTTGAGGACTTTGAATGTAAAAGAATTGTCGGCAAGCGATGTGGAGTTTTAAAGTGAAGGGCCGAAAGAACATGGGACAAGCTTTAGCTCATTTCTAAGTGGAGTGTATAGCCGAAATAAAGGAGAACTGCATGTGATGTAGTCAACAATTAAAACCACCGAAAAAGGAAAATGGAAAGCGTGAAAAGAAAGACAAACACATGCAACATCAAAGTCTAAGAAGGGGGCTGAAACAAAATGGAAGCACGCCTGGATTTTCAGAATTTACGGAAAGAAAAATCGGTTGGTGCAGCTAATTGATTGGATATATTTTTTTTTTTTTTGAGGAAAGAACTTCACGTTTGGCGCCTGGGACTTGGACTTGAGGTATCTATATTATATATATATATATGTGTGTGTGTGGCTGGACGTGGAAAGAAATTGAAGACATGCCGAAATTGAGAGACGTGTTTGAGTTAAAGTGTGGAAAAGGGAGAGAGGATGCTTGATTAAAGGAGAGTGTCGGCTGGATTAATGGGAGGTTACTGAAAGTAAAGTGGATACGTGGAGACTTGAGAGAAAATTCTGGGCTAGAAAGAGTCGGTCATTGAGTATTTAATTGAAGGGAATTGGCTAAATGGGGGGGGGACTTCCCCTCCTGGCTGGAGTGAGACTTGGCTGGGAGGTGGAAGGGAAAGTAGGAAAGACTGGTAGTGAACGTGCAGGTGAAGGAGCTTACGTTCAGTGAGAGGAACTTGAGGAAGGGGTGTTTTTACGTTCAGGTGAAGGAGCTTACGTTCAGCGAGCGGAACTTGAGGAAGGAGTTGGTTTGCAGCTTTGTTGGATGCTGGACTAACGAAAATGGCAGGAGGTTTGAACGGAAAGGAAGCTGGGTAGTTCATGTAAAAATAGAGAGCTGGACGTGGGGAGAAAGAGAAGTGTTTGGTGAAGAGGTTTTCCGTGAAGATAGTTACGGACTGGGCAGCACATAAAACAGCTTGAGGTTCACGCTGGACGAAAAGTTGAGGAGACGAAACACAACGCAGAACGTGGGGTGAGTTTTCATCTGCTGAAGCTTGGACTTGTGAGAGGTTTGGAGCTTTGTGAGAGCAGCTGGACGGCGTCACAGTGGAGAGGGAGTTTTTAACTTTTATCTTCTCTTCCACTTTTATGTTATTGTGCTATTTTTGTGTATTTTATTTTAATATTGTTATGAACAATGTTTATTTTATTTTTATAGCATTTGTGATGACCATGGTTGGCTAAATTTTCATACTAAGGTTAGAGGTGAAGTTTAATGCTTTGAAAATTATTTTCGGATTGACATAAAATTTATTTTGCGAGTTTGATCGATTGAAGGATTTTATTATTAGATATTTTGATTATCTATATATTTATCTTGATTCATTGTGATTTCCGAATACAGTGAATGCTTGAGGAATCCCTGTGATAGTCAAATAGATTTGTAAATGTTATAATCATCAATCGCTCATGCTCAATCATTAGTAATTATTTTTCCTTAATCTTAAATGCTAAATCCTCCAATTAAACGGAATCATTATTCTAGTTTAATTGAAGTAATTCGATCGGAAACAATATTTTAAATTATTAAACGGATCATCGAAACTTTAGTCTTTTTCCGTATCAACATAGCTTATCATTTCAATCGCGCATTTTTTTTAATATTTTATTTTCATTTGTTTGAGAGAATTTTTACATTAGTCAATTCCTGTGGATTCGATCCTGTAAGGTACTACAACACCTGTATACTTACAGGTAAAACTGCACTAAATTTTGGTTCATTAATTTGAGTTAAAGTTTAGGCGCAACATGTCACTTTTGTGAGAATTCAGAATTGTGTTTGATTGTTTCTGTTAGAATTTCGATCTTTATGCAATATTCATCTCAATTAATTTTCACTATTTTGCTCAAGGATTAGTAATGCTAGTTGGAGGGTGTGATTGAGTTGAGTTATTGCATATTTTAATGCTTTTGGAACCAATATATCTTAATTCTTTCATTACTTTATCATTGGTTTTATATGGAAAAATGAATAAATCTAAGTTGTGATTTAAATTGATTAAAAGCATGAATTTTTGCTTAATTTTACCAACAATTAATTAAAAGTGAAATTCAGGCAAATTCAAATGCTCGATGTTTGCTCGACACTTCACTCGAGCGAAAGTCAGGCAGAGTTGAACGCTCGATGTTCGCTCGACACTCCGCTCGAGCGAACTCAAGTAGAGTTGAACGCTCGATGTTCGCTCGAGCAAACATCATATTTTACAGATCTAGGGTTTATTCTACCGTTAGGGTATATATATGAGATTTCACATCTTGTGGCCGACTTTTGGCCTGGAAAACACTGTTTGATTAGAAGGAACACTTAGAATTTATTTTTTTCTTCGATTTTCACTTAGATCCAGAGAGGGGGATTCACATAAGCAATCATTCATGCAGCAACACAAATTCTTCTGGAACATTCACTCCCACTGCAGCATATTGAATATCTCCTTGAGGGGTCCAATTGCTACTACAGCCCAGCCTCCTTCATCGCTTCAATTCTTCATCTAAATTCAATTGGCTTGATCTTTTCATTCCCTACTTATTATTTAATTTCAGTTTTAGTTTGTGGAATATTTTTGAGATTTTTGGTTTAGAAGTTTGAGAAATTTATTTGTTATTCATTTAGTTCATGTTATTTATTTTTCTCGTTTCGTTAAGCTTTCATTTTAATAGTGATTACAGTTACTATGGATTAATTTTGAGAATTTGTGATTTGAATACAATGATGAACCCTAGAACCTTGATTTTGGGGTTTTTCAATTTTCAATGCATGTTTTGTCAATTATTTTCTAATCTAGTTTAATTCTTATCTTAATTTTATTAATTTCTTAGTTCAATCTCATAGTCTTTTACATTTCAATTCGACACTCAAAAAACTAAAGATATGAATCTAGTCCATGACTAGTACCCTTTTTCATTCCTTTTGCACTCTTCATCTATTGCACATACCATCATCTTATTTTCTCTTTGTGAAGATTTTCACCATTTTCAACGAGTTTGAATTTAAGTAGCTTTCCTTGAGGAGACGATCTAGGAATTTATTCCTAATTATTACGCGACATCCTCCTGCACTTGGGATAGTCTTTGTGCTACTTAGTTTTGAGTGAGTCACCTGCCCCCGTTCATGACATATAAGACGCAACGTTCCTAACATGCATCTAGCATTATGTAATATTTGCAGCGGATAATTTTGTTTTTAGCAATACTATGCACCAAACTTATAGTATCCCAAATTGTTACATCAAAATTTAAGCATACTTAACAAAAATAAACATCCACAATTTCAGTACGAGTCTTAGAAGATTGTAATCTAAAAAACATTGGAAGCGAGACTCCATATTTACATTACCAAAAAAACATTATTGAGGAAGTTCGTCGAGTAACTCGTGTAACTCGACTAACAAGGCCAGAATATTGTCTAAAAACTAACTATGGAAGCTGTAAGCTCCGCATCATGTCTGTGGCATCTATTCAACCTCCTTCAGTCTACCAATGTCCACTCCTTGCTCTGATCCTGACACATCGCCTACTATTCAAGAGGAATAGTATTTGGGACTACCACGGTGAGATTTGATTACAAATCTCAGTAAATTAACGGGAAACTCCCACACAGATTAATGATGCATGCATGGCAGTAAAAACATGAATGGATAATTAAAGTCGTAAGTAAGTATAGCATAACTTGACATATAGCATGGCATAACTGATATAACCTGAACTGAAACGTGAACTGGACTTGACTTGACATGACATGAACTGGAACTTATAATATAATATGGGCTAGCAACATAACATGAATGTGAACTTAAAACATAACATGGACTTGAATCATAGCATGCATGTGAACATACATAACATAAACATGAACTTGAATTTAACATAAACCTTAGCATAACATGACATAAACGTGAACTTGAGACAAAATGTAAACATGAACATAAGATAATATGAATGTGAACTTGAACATAACATGTACGTGAATATAACATGACGTGAACGTGAACTTGAAACATAATGTGAACATGAACATAATATAACATGAACATGAGCTTGAACATAACATAAACGTGAACATAACATGATATGAACATGAACTTGAAACTTAACGTGAACATGAACATAACATAACATGAACTTGATCTGAAACTTATTTCTATCTCATGGGGTTAACCATGATTGCTTATTCTTAACTTCTTGACATGAACTTGGACTCTTGTTCAATTGACTTAATTAATAACGTGACCATATGGATGCTACACGGGTCCCCTTGAGCCATGTGTCCCTGCCGATTACCGCATCACAACACATGTATCTACACCAGCTGTGAGTACGTTAATACGTACTCCACAATTGTTGTGGCCCCACGTATTCTACGTGTCACAATTGCTGTGTCTCATGTAGTGTATGCTCCACAGTTGTTGTGGCCCCATACTGCATGCTCCATAGTTGTTGTGGCCCCATTCGTAACTTGTTGACTGTACTTCGTCAACCCAGGGAATTTCACACCTAGTTAGACACTCTAGAGTGAACAAAGGAGTTCCACTAGGATATTACCCCATTGTAGCACTTAGGGTCGTGATTAACATGAATAACTTAACATAAACGTGATCTGAAACTTGACTTAGCATAAACTTGATCTGACTTCTTTACTTGACATGACATACATGTAACAGTGATTCTCTCCTGAGGCCGTCAATACCATGATAGGATCAGAGATCCATTTTTCTAGTAGGGCTGATTTTGAGATTGTTGTAGAATCAAGAATGCTCAGTAGTCAATATGTTGTCTCTGTTACGACCATGTCTCGGAGGTTAATGGCGAGGGTGAGTAAGATTGATCATCTTAACATCCAAATATCTGAGTTACGACAGAAGCTTGTTAATAAGGATAGAGAAAATAAAAGGCTAAAGCAGGAAAACAAAGAGTTGAAAAATTTACATATTGGTATGCTCATGATCTGCAACCACGAATAGAGGAGTTGGAACGAGAAAGGGTTTAGATACAAGGTCAACATCGGCAGATAACAGCAGAGGTTCATCATTTACTAGAAAAATAGGGACAACCTACTGTTAATCTCGCATGCTTAGTAAGAAAACTTTTGACAATATTTGTCCAGCATATCTTGTATTTTTTTTACTAAATAAGATTTGAAGAGACAATAGTTTGTCTTGTTCTTTATGCTATCTTTATAAAATCAGTCTTAAAATTCATCTAATTTGCATCAAATCTTATTATCATCTCTATAACTCATTTGCATTTCTTCAACATTCTCGCTTTAAGTTTTCAATTCTTTTCTCATGGCTCATTCTTCTAACAATCCTCTAAATCTGTCCATGAGGTATTCAGCACCTCGACCTCCTGTCCTTTCTACAACTGCCATTGGTGCCATGTTGTAGCAAGAAAATAATAGTTTGGCTAATAAGTCAGACTCCGATGCTATCTACGACTTGGTGAGTCTCGGGACTCGCTACTCATCCTCTATTGTTGCTTTTTCCCAGCGGCTACATGCCAAAAACCATGAGATTGAAAAGCTTAAAGAACAAATTGTTGTACTTCAATGAATTGTTCAAGAGTCTCACACAAAGGAAGGAATCCTTCGGCAAAAGAATAAACAGTTGAAATCTCTATTGGATTCTTCATTCCGCTTACCAGTTTCCATGGATAGGGATGGCATGATATTGTATGAAGAGAATGAGCATCTCAAACATGAGGCTAAGAAATTCAAGTTTATGTAAAAGAATTTAAAAAATATCTCTCTATTTTTATGGACTCTGGTCTATCTTTTAAGAGATATTCATAACATGCATCATACCTATTTCTCTTCTAATCATACATAATCTATCTTCTGGTAAAGGTTTTGTGAAAATGTCTGCTAACTGATCGTGTGTGTTTGTGAACTCTAGTACTATATCGCCTTTCTGCACATGATCTCGAAGAAAATGACATATTATTTCAATATGCTTAGTTCTAGAATGTTGTATTGGGTTCTTTGAAAGATATATAGCACTTGTATTATCACATTTGATTAGAATGTGATTATACATGAGTTTAAAATCTTCAAGTTGCTGCTTCATGTAAAGAACTTGAGCACAACAACTACCCGCAGCAACATATTCTGCCTCTACAGTAGATAGTGCAACAGAAATTTATTTTTTACTAAACCAGGAAACTAGTGCATGACCTAAGAAATGACATGCTCCACTAGTGATTTTTCGATCTATTTTACAACCAACATAATCTGCATCTATGTAGCTAATTAGATCGAAAGATATGTGCTTAGGGTACCATAACCCTAGGTTAATTGTACCACTAAGATATCTAAGAATGCGCTTGACTGCAATTAAATGTGATTCTTTTGGAGATGATAGAAAGCGTGCACATAAGCACACACTAAACATAATATTTGGTCTACTGGCTTCGAGTCAACTGGCTTACCGAATTCATCTTTATCAAGTTTAGTGGATGGGCTCATTGGTGTTCCAATTTCCTTAACACATTCCATTCCAAACTTCTTCAGTAATTCCTTAATATATTTTGATTGATTGATGAATGTCCCACTTTTTGCTTACTTAATTTGCAATCCGAGAAAGAATGTAAGTTCTCCCATCATGCTCATTTCAAATTCTTCCTGCATAGTCTTAGCAAAAACTTGACACATATTTTCATTAGCAGCATTGAATGTTATATCATCAACATAAATCTGAATTAAAAGAATATCATCAAGAGTTGTGTTGATTTTTCCTCTTGAGAAACATTTTTCAATCAAGAAACCACTGAGTCTCTCGTATCAAGCTTTAGGAGCTTGTTTGAGTCCATATAGTACTTTTGTGAGTTTGAAAACATGATTTGGGGAAATATGATTTTCAAAACCTGAAGGTTGCTTAACATATACCTCTTCATTTATAAAACCATTTAAGAAAGCACTTTTAACATCCATTTGAAAAAGTTTGAAATCTTTATAACAAGCATATGCAAGTAGCATTCGAATAGCTTCTAATCTTGCGACTGGTGCATATGTCTCATCTTAATTGATTCCTTCTTCTTGATTGAAACCTTGGGCTACAAGTAATGACTCCGGACTCATCTTTCTTGTTTCTAAAACCCATTTTGTTCCAATAATAGTATGATTTTTAGGTCTAGGAACAAGTGTCCAAATATCATTTCTTTCAAATTGATTAAGCTCTTCTTGCATAGCTAGAATCCAAGATTCATCAATACTTTTAGGTTCAATCTAAGATAGAAAAACAGTATGATTGCAAATATTTCTAAGAGATGATCGAGTTCTTACACCTCATGAAGGTCCTCCCAGAATTTGTTCCACTGGATGATCTTTCACAAATTTTCACTGTTTGGCTACATCTTGTATTAAATTTTCATGATCTTTCCTGATGTCTCCATGTTGGACTTCCTCTATTGTGTTCTCTTTGTTGAGATTGAGACTTTCCGTATTATTTATACCTCCTGTTTCTTCATCAATGGATTTCTTGGAGAGTAGAGAATTAGATTCATCAAATACTACATGCATAGATTCTTGTACAGTCAAAGTCTTTTTATTGAATACTCTATAAGGTTTACTACTAGTAGAATACCCAAGAAAGATACCTTCATCAGATTTTGCATCAAACTTGCCTAAATTATCCCTGTCATTTAAAATAAAACATTTGCATCCAAATACATGAAAGTAACTAATGTTGGGCTTTTTGTCATTCCAAAGCTCATAGGAGGTTTTATCTAACTTAGACCTTAGCATAACTCTATTTATAACATAACATGCAGTACTTACCGCTTCGGCCCAAAAGTAACTAGGCAAGTTGTTCTCATTGAGCATTGTTCTTGCCATCTCTTGAAGAGATCTATTTTTCCTCTCTACTACCCCATTTTGTTGAGGAGTTCGTGGAGCAGAAAAATTATGCACAAAACCATTTTCATCACAAAATGTTTCAATATGTTTATTAACAAACTCTTTTCCCCTATCACTTCGGATACTTGAAATAGTATAGCCCTTTTCATTTTGAATTCTCTTGCATAACTTGGTAAAGACATTATGTGCCTCATCTTTATGAGCAAGAAAGATGACCCAAATATATCTAGAGAAATCATCAACAATAACAAATGCATAATATTTTCCTCCTAGACTTGCAACTATATTTAGTCCAAAAAGATCCATGTGTATCAGTTGCAGTGGTCTAGTAGTGGAAATATGTTTCTTGGTTTTAAAAGAAGTTTTTGTTTGTTTACCAAATTGGCATGCATCACAAATTTTGTCTTTAAGAAAATTTGTCTTTGGTAAACCTCTTACAGGATCATTTTAGGCAAGTTTTGAAATAAGTTCCATGTTGGCATGACCTAGTCTTCTATGCCATAGCCAATTAGTTTCCTTTTGAGCTGGAAAACAAATAGCATCTTGTGAGGTAATTTCTTCAAAATTGATTGTATAAACATTGTTGCTTCTAAAAGCAGTACAACAAATATTACAAGCATGATTACTCAAAATAATGCACTTATCCATTTTGAAAGTAACTGTAAATCCTTTATCACATAATTGACTTATACTCAAAAGATTATGTTTTAGACCTTCAACAAGTAAAACATCATCAATTATGAGAGAAGATTCATTAACAATTTTACCTATTCCCACGATATTCTCTTTCAAGTTGTCTCCAATTGTCACGTGTCCTTCTTCTTTAGATCTAAGATAAAAGAATTTAGTCTTGTCTCCCATCATGTGTCTTAAACATCCACTATTTAAAAACCATTTGTTTTTTCTTGTGGAGGACTTCAAGCATACCTATAAAAACAATTAAAATGATTTTTCTTGGTACCCAAGTTCTTTGCGTCCTTTATTTATTAGTATTAGAAGAAAGAAGATTTTTAGGTATCCATATGGCCCTAATAGTCATTGTATGAATTCTTCTAATAGGAAAAGCATGATAATTATGACCATTTCTATTACAAAAATTGTAAATAGCATGTGACATATATGAAGAACTTGAGTGATTATAATAGTATCTTTTTTTGACCAAATTATTTTTATGAAAAGAATTTTGAATACTGGACTTTGATGTAGAAGGATTATCAAAGAAGTTTTTATAAGGTTTGTATTTTTGTTTTGGGATATATCCCAAGCCTGCCTTGTCAAAAACACATCTTTGACTGTCAAGAAGTTTTTCAAAATTTCTTTTTCCATTCGTAAAGTTTTCAACAATATTTTCTACATCAGTTTTCTTCTTCTTCAACTCAAGACTTTCATCTTTCAAAACGATACTTTCTTTTCTTAAAATATCAATTTCGTTTGTTAAAGAAGAATTTTTCTTTTTCAAAATAGTATACTTGATATCCAATTTTTCAAGTTCCTCATATACCTCTTCTAAAATATTTTGCAATTCTTCATATGAATGATCTTCAATATTATCAAGATTTGTTACCTCAATGTTATCTTTAGCTATAAAACAAAGATTTGCTGATTCTTCATTGCTTGCTTCACTATCTGAGCTACTTGAATCATCATCCCATGTAGCTTTTATTGATTTCTTGCCCTTGTTTCGATTTTTCTTTAGCAGAGGACAATCTGGCTTGATATGACCAAGCTTATTGCATTTATAACAAATTAATGTGTCATTTTTACCTGAATCTTTCTTGGAAAACTTTTTGAAGGATTTCCTCTGAGGATTTTTATTTTTCTTTAAGAACCTCTGAATTCTTCTTGTTATCATCGCAACTTCTTCATTTTTGTCGTCATTTTCGTCATCTTCATCACTTTCACTTTCATGAGGAATAGCTTTAAGTGCCAAGCTCTTCTTTGGCTTTCCTTTTTCTTCTCCTCTTTTCAATGTGTACTCATGGGTGATAAGTAACCCGATGAGTTCATTCACTTCGAGCTTATTGAGGTCTCTAACTTCAAGAATCGCTGTCACTTTTGATTCCCAACATTTTGGTAGAGAGTTGAGAATTTTTCTTATTATCTCCACCTTGGAATACACTTTGCCAAGAGCTGTCAAGCTGTTTATGATGTTAGTAAAATAAGTGTACATACTAAAAATATATTCATCATCATTCATCTTAAACATTTCATATTCATGAATAAGAATATAAATTTTTGATTCCTTGACTTGCGAAGTTCCTTCATAAGTAACTTCTAAATTATCTCAAATTTTCTTTGCCGTAGCGCAAGTCATTATACTATTAAACTCATTTCCATTGAGAGCATTATATAATAAATTCATAGCAGTTAAATTCAAAGTATAAAATCTATTATTTTCACGATCAAACTCTTATTCTTCCTTTTTGACCTTTTGTGATATCCGCTCCTTCTTTCTTCTTCTTTACGTATGAGCCTCGATCTACGTGTCGAACTTCGGTCAACATGTCTAGCCTCGTTCCACTATCGAGTTTCGGTCTACGTGTCGAGCTTCGATCTACGCGCTGAGCCTTATCCTAAGTGATGTACCTTGATGGCGTGTTCTGAAAGTTATCCACCGGATTTTATAAACTTTAGTTTATAAAATAATATCATATCTTAATTCCTCTCAGTGTTTTATTCTCTTTGAGTAATTAACAATGCTTTATCATTTTAAATGATGATGAAGAAATATTATTTTATAAACTTTAGTTTGTAAAATAATATTCTACCTTAATTCCTCTTAGTGTTTTATTTAATTACGCATTTTCAAATCAGTGTTTAAACTCATCGTTGGATCATTTGAGGATCTCGAAGCGTATGACTGAAGTTAAATATCCAGGACCCTCTCTTTTCCTCTTTACTTTTTCCCTTCTCTTTCTCTCTCTTCTCTTTCCTCTCCCTCTCCCTCATGCCCGATATACACGGCTTTGCCTCCACCGTGAGCTTCAAGCTTCCAGCCCAACCACCACTGGCCACCGTAGGTCTCACCGCCGGTCACCGATCCTTCCCCACATGTCGGCCAACATCTCCTCCAACCGGCCAAGCCACACGACCTTTCTCTCTCTTCCCACGGCTTCACTAGCCGAAATGGGTAAGGATGCACTTGCCTCCTCCAGGCCGCCGTACACGGCAGCTATGGCCTCACCTCCGGTCACCAAATGACCACCACCCTCTGATCATCATTCCCTCCCACCGACAAGCCATCACGTGCCCTCCTCCTCCCTCCATGGCACCACCCTCAAAATGGCTTTTACACCCATTTCCTCCCCCTAGGGCCACCATACAAGGCCAAAACGGCCACCAAGCACCACCAATGGAACCACCACATCGTGGGCTTCCTCCCCATGTCCTCATTTTCCCCTAACTCTCTCTCTTTCTCCGATGGGTCTCCATGGCCTTAGTTTCGGTTGCACCGCCGTGCACCACCGTACACGGCCACCCACGGTGTTTTACCACCACCACCTTGTTTCTCTCATCACCATGAACTTCCCCAAGAAATATCATGGCCAACAGAGCTTTGTGTAGCTGCCACTCTCCCTTACTCTCCAACTCCGAAATACACTTCAAATGGCCGATCCGCCGCCATATGGCCACCACCTCGCCACCACAGCTCCACCACATCTTCATCTATCTTTCCCTATCTTGCCATGAAGTTTTATGGTCTTCCTCCACCTCAAGCAACTCCCACCATTTTCAGATTCACTGTTCACGACATGATGCCGTCGTGCTCCGCCACCTTTGACCACCACGAGGCCACCTTGAGCCTTCCAAGACCATGCCTAGCTATTCTCAAGCCCAAACTGTAACAGCCCGCTAAAATTATCAGTTTTGGATTATTTCCCGACAGCAATCACATCTCTCTTGTCTTTACCCTCATCTGGAATCACGCGTATAGTTTATCTTTTCCGTAAATCACGTATTTTGTTCTTCACCGACAGCTGTAAAATCATGAGTCTTCCAAGACCACGCCTAGCCTTTCTCAAGCCCAAACTACCACTTTATGTGGTGGACAGCCACTGTACACGGTGTTACCGCCACGTACGCTCCTCCGACGAATGATCGTGACGAGTAGTGAGCAACGTACAGGTTATCCCATCGATGGTATAGCCCTCTACCTCTAGTTATTTATGTTTAAAGTAGTGGATTGGTTGGCTTGTAGACTATGTGGTTAGTATTTGTGGAGTCCGCTGCGTAGTTGTGAAGTGTTGGGCTTGATTGTATAGTATTGTGGACTATGCTGTGAAGTATGGGCCTGAAATGGATGCCATAGTTGTGATACGGCGTGTAGTGTGAAGAGAGTACGCATGAAACGTACTCTGTGTAATACAGCAATGCGCCGTGTGATGTGCGCTGTAGTGATGTGTGGCATAGAAGGGAGTGAACGTGGAGTGTACTCCGTGTTGTATTGCAATGCACTGTGTGATGTGCATCGTGATGATGAGTGTTGTAGCGAAAAGAGTAAGCGTGGCGCGTACTCCGTGTCGCGTAGCGATGCACCGTGAGGCGTGTATCGTAGCGATGTGTATTGTAGTGTGGATGGAAGAGAGTTCACATGAGTGTACTCTATACTAGGTCGTGATACACCGGATGACATGTCATGAAGGGTTGGATGGTGTAACAGAGAAGTGTGGAGTGTATGGTGTAACGTCGGGAAACTGTATAACAATGTTCCAAAGCAATGGTGATGTGGCTGTAGTTCAAGGTAATGGGTGTTGCTTTGAGGCTGACTTGTGGCTGAAGGTATGTGTGAAGCGGTGAAAAGGTATCAGAGAGTGCAGCGGAAGCATGATGGGCATCGTTCTGTTATTCGGGAATTTGTCTCGAGCTACATAATGTGACAGAGGCGCATTTGTGGATGCAGTCCTCTTGTCAAGTGGCGGGAACAATGTAACAGTGTCTCGAAACATTGGTGATATGGCCTGTAGTCCAGGGTGACGGGTGTCACCTTGTGGTTGATTATGGCTAAGAGTATATGGAAATGGTGGAAAAGTATCAGAGCGTGCAGCGGAAGCATGATGGGTATCGTGACGTGACTCGAGATTAGTCTTGAGCTACGTGATGTGATAAAGGTGCATTTGTAGATGCAGTCCTCTCCTATCAAGTTTTGGGATGAACTTGTACAGGGCTGGGAAGTAGGAAGTGACCTATCGACCGGGTCTGAGCAAGTTGGTATTGGAGTATGGAGCTTGTTTATACAATCGGGCGTTCATTGGAACTATAAGTTGCTCTTAGGTGATAAAAGGGGGGTAAGATACAGGTGTCTCTAGCGAGACACGTGTATCGGATAGGTTTACCATATATAATGGGTAATCTGTCCTGATCATGGTTACATGGTGTTTTAGCCCTAGAGTTGGCTTTAATTCATGTAGCCTGACTGGTTGGGAATGAGGATGTAGTATGGGCTAGGATACGTGAAGGTAGTAATGGGTAAGTTGTCTAAGGTTGGGATGCATGACTCTGTCGGTCGGAATCATGCGTCAGATTGTGGAAATAGAAGAACGAGACGAAGGTCTTAGTGTCTTAACCCTAAGGTGAATCATGAAGGTTCATTTTAAGGAATAAGACCCGGAAGGTTTTAGCATAGTAAATGGCACATGAGAGCCCAGAGACGGATGGAGAGTGTTCCAAGTGAGGCATAGTTCTATTTTTAGAATAGTTACTTATGCATTAGATAGATGATGACATAAGGTTATGTGTATGCATGTAGGTTGCCATCTGACACGCACACGAATGGACTGCATGGAATGAGTATGACATGAAGTCCAGGTAAGTATTACGTTCATACTCTTCTAGAGTTTTCTTATATAAACGAAGAGGAAGAAGAAGAAAGCTTTTATCAAAAAGGAAAACAAAAATGAAACATAAGTTTTCAAGAATAAGTACGTAGCGTCCTTCCTTGGCAGCCCCTCTTCACGCACCCAATGTATGTACGTGTATGCATGTGAATGGATGTTATATGTAATACGTATTGTATGTATGTTCATGAAAAGGAAACAAAAGGAAGCCTTAAAAGACATAAGAACCGTTAAGAAACGACTTTTACAAAATAAAAGAGAGAAAACCATTTTCTTAAGTAAAACTTTTATGAACCGTAAGAACTGTAAGAAACGTAAGAATGTAAAGACTAAAATGAAAGAATGGACTGGAAAGGAAAGAATGGACTGGACTGAATGAATGATGTATGAAAATATGTAACGGCCACATGGATTGAAAAGGAATGGTACCAAATGAATGGACTGTAAAGGGGCAGATTGCAATGCCGGGTAAGTAGTACTGGTAGTGCACCCAGTGCGGCACCCTGACAGAATGGATTCCCAAACCCGTGGCCACGAGCGGAATTCGGTCCAAAAGACCGCTAACCCCAGCACACGGGGCGTAACAGTGTGCAAATGGCCAATGAAAGTGAAAAGAAAGAACGGATGCATGTTAAGAAAAGAATGCATGTATGAACAGATGAACGGAATGCATGAACGTACGTAATTAAGGAAAGATGAACGAATGAAGGCATGTATGCATGAATGTATGTAAAAAGAATGAATGCATGAAAATATTCTTTAAGAAATGAAGGAAGCGATGCATGGGGAACTGTTTTAAAGAAGAAAGCATGTTATAAAGAAAAACCCCACCTCACAACATTTTAAAACGAAAAGAAAGACGTATGCATGCTAAGTACGATATGTATGTATGGAATGATGAATGCATGACTGAAAATCTATGTTGTTATATTTTGACTGTATGAAGTAATGCTTACGGGTCATCGACTCATTTCAGTTTTTATGTGTGCCCTCCCAAGCACAAGATGAGCATTACAGGTCAGGACAGGCACAGCCTAAGGGGGGAAGAGCACGAAGGCCTAGGCAAGATGTTTTTACATGAAAACTTAAATTATGAAATTTAATGTTTTCCCCTAAAATCTTTCAATTAAGAAAATGAATTTTATTTATAGCATAGAGTTTTTTGTATCCTGGCATGATGGAAAAGAATTGTAAAAGGAATAGTAATTCCCGTCGATTTTTATTAAAATCGAATATGAAAAGGACCCACCATAAGGACGGGCATTACACCTTTACTCCATCAACCACTTTTGTTGGAATATAAGGTCTATTTACAATGCATTTCCAGATTTCCCGACCTTGAGCCTGAAGGAATATTCTCATTCTAACTTTCTAGAATGAGTAATTGCCTCCACAAAAGAATGGAGGTCGACTGCTAGATTGACCTTCACCAAATGAAGCTGCAATGTTAGCCATAAGATCTTAACTCAAAGATAGTTAATCTTATAACAGAGCCCTTGCTTTGATACCAATTGTTGCCCAGATGACTAACATAAGTGGGGAGTGAATTGAGTTGTATTTAAAAAATTAACAATTATAAATCAAATATACAATATAAAATATAAATAAAATACGAAACAACAATATATATAACGAGTAAGGGTAAGAGAGAAGCAAACTCAGTATGTTAACGAGGTTCGGCCCCACTGAGGATCCACAAATTCACTATTCAACCTCCTTCAGGTGGAGATAGAAACCTATTACACATTTGAACAACACTGCTACAAATGATCCGTGTAGAGCACTCTCTATACTTGCAATCACCTTACATATAGTGATTCAACTATTCCTTGTGTAGAACACTTTCTACACGCACAAGGGTTATACACACCCTTTTACTGATACAAAAGCTGATAGTGGGTAGGTTATCAGAAAACACTCCTCAATGAGTGAAATAAGAACAATACAACGCAAACTATATCTCTCAAAATGAACAAGGGTTAAGACTCAATGCTTAGAGAAGAGAGAATGAAAGCTTTGAAT
Source organism: Carya cathayensis (assembly GCA_011037825.1). Lineage (NCBI taxonomy): Eukaryota > Viridiplantae > Streptophyta > Magnoliopsida > Fagales > Juglandaceae > Carya > Carya cathayensis. The sequence goes on along the minus strand of QGSO01000387.1, from coordinate 140,296 downwards.
GAATGTTGTATGCTCTTGGTGTTGTAAATGTGAAGCTCTCAAATGACTTATTTATAGGCATATGAGAATTCATATTCAAATTTAAAAAGATTCACATGTCAAAGACAACATCATTCACTTTTCAAAAATTTCAAACCTAATCTTTTTACTTTTTGCATATAACAAAAGGAGCACACTTTACCTTTCAAAATTTTCAAACAAAAACATCTGCCTTTTGCATAAGTCAAAAAAAGCATCAATCACTTTTGAAAATATTCAAATAAAACATTCACATGTGAAAGATGATAATCAATCATCTTTAATATTTTCAAAATTCAAACCTTTAATCATGTCATGCACATGTGAAAGATGACAATCAATCATCTTTCAAAATTTTTAAATTTAATTTTCAAAATATTCATGAAAATGTGGAAAATGTATTTTAATGCTTTATGATAAAATATTAATTTTTAGAGCCTTAATCCTAATTTTGAATTTTTAAGAGATTTACAACATTATTATATGACTTTAATGTGAACTTGTGCCTTTCTTGCTCATGCTTGGTTCCTTGATGTGCTTGAATCCATTGTGTGGACAACTTGAGCTTGAGACTCATTTATTCTTTGAATTCATTTGCTATCATCAAAATCCATGTGTAGATTTATAATTACACGAAACTTGAAACCTTGGGTTCAACAAACTTAGTACTGAAAAATCCTAAATATTCATATTAACCTACAGTGAAAATCGTTTACCAAGTCTCAACCCCGAAGTGCCCCTAAAAACAAATTCACAGTTTCAAACAGGCGTCTCGTCCAAAATTATGAAAATGAGTTATTGCGCCATTAAATCCTAAATATTCAACTCAGTCTAGTGGTACAGAACATAACATATTATGACACTTCTAACTACCTCAAACAATTAAAATTGCATTTCTGGCACCATAGTGAGTGATAACACTGATTATGTTGACAGACTAAAACCTTTGCGATTAGCCAATTTGTGAAAACTTACGGAATTTTCACGAGGTTCCTCAAGTCTATAGAAATTCTACCATTGAATTTCTAACAGGCTGTTACAGTTGAGGTGGAAATTAGTGGAGAAGACACAGTGCATAGGGGAGTCGTGAGGTATCCAATCATATGTTTAAAGTCAAGAATAAGGCCTTGAACTCCAAGACATGCTATGTATTGTTATATGAATAAGAACCCAAGCTCATATGTATGATTAATGTTCAAGAATGAAAAGATAGTTTATGAAAAAATGGTCAAGCTCTCTGTTACATGTTGTGTTCTTAAAAGTCAAAGTGCATAAGTAGAAGTTCATATCCATGCATTCATTATGGTTTGCTCTTGCATGCTTATGATATCTATTGTACTTTACTTGTTTACTTACTGAGATTTCTTGAAATCTCAATGTGGTAGTTTCCACTACTATTCCCCACCTAAAATGCTAGAAGGTGTAACAGAATCACAAGAGGAAGACCATGTGGAAGCGCAAGAGACCAGCTCCCTAGATACCTAGGGTGACCCTGAAGAGCCACGTAAGCTCATTGGAGCTATCCATTTTGGAGAGGTTGCAAGCCACCGACCAGTTTATTACTGAAGTATTATTACAGCTATTAGAGGAGCTAAGGAGGATTCTGAACCAAGACAAGGCCAAGTAGGAACGGCCTAGCTAGAAGACATTTTGACAAGGGACCGTTGAGATCATGAAAGATATTATGTTTTGTTGACTTTGAATGATGGTCCTGTGGTTTGGGAGTCTCTTTTGAAACAACTATGGTTTTTGAAGATTTTATGAACTATGGTCTTTCGGGATATTTGTGCTTTGGTACCATGATATTTATTTTACCATCTGACTTAAGTAGAATTTTCTACTACAATTTATTGCATACTACTAGATAAATAGATGCATTGTATCTTAACGGTCATGTACGAGGGGCATGTAGCCTTGTGTTACATATCCCGATACTTTAGTCACTGTCTAATCCCAAATGGGGTTGGGGGTGTCATAGCAATCCTCCACCATCTACCACCTGAAAAATATTTCAATGAGTGCTTTGATACATGCACAAATCAGCCATGGAGATAAAACAAAAGTGATGCAAGCAAAAGATGAAAATATCTCAAGATTTTTAGACTTCTACCTCATGGCATCGTTTCATGCCTTGTGTTTCTTTTTTTTTTTCTTTTTTTCACACCATGGCAGCACTTGCATCCACATAGCACCTTGCAGCACCTGAAATGTAGAAATCATGAGGGGTTAGGGCACTATTCACCTGCACAAGTGATGACACAAGCTGGAAACCTCACCACCACACTCCATTGCCCACTCAACCAATTACCAAGCCCTCATTTAGCCAAGGCCAACGTCCCCTTCTTTCTTGCCTATAAATACCTCCCTCACTTCCTCATTTCTCCACACCTCTCCTCTAAGCCTCCAAGCCTCCTCTTGAGAGCTTTTCTTCCCTTAGTTAGCAATAGAGTGAAACTGAGTGAGATTCTTGAAGTTCGTGAAATTCTTGAGAGTTCTAGTGTTGGGAGCTTTAAGGGCCACCAATCTTTGTACGTAACCTTGCACTAATCTTTGTTTAGTATTATCATAGCATGTTAGGCTTTAAATTATGCCATGGGAATAATTTTTTTTATTGAGTTTAGATGAAGTTATCATGCTTAGATCAAAACTGAGACAAATTTGATGTTTTGAGGAAATAAATTATTTTTGAAATTTTAACTATGGCATGTGTTAATTAAATTTTATATGATTTTAAAATGTCTTAGAATGAATTTTGAAGGTTTAATTTTGAAGTTAGAAGCATGCCATAATAGGCCCTAATTCTATCTTGTGTTGATCATCTAAGCATGCATGATTTTGATTAAATTATGCTTAACTTATGAAGTTTTGATTAATTTACCTAGGCTTGGATAAGGTGCATTTAGAAAATCCTTGTGACTGGGATAAGAATGAAAATACATGATTTCATTAAGTTTTTGAAACATCTCTTGGACCTTGGTGAATAAAGTTGGAAACATCATACAATCTTAATCAATGATTTAATGGTGATTAAGGTATTGAGCCATGTTTAAGTGTTAAGATGTACTTGCATGACCTGAACTTAAGTTTTTAACTTTTCCCTAAGGTCATAATTATTATTGACACTCGATGAATTTGAGTACACAAGCATCCATAGGGTTTAATTAGTTGAAATCACATTTAGCTATTTATAGAATGCATGTCACAGGTTCAGTGTGATTAGCATAGTTGCACTTTGATTATTAAAATTCTAAAGGAAAAGATGGTTTTAGAACAAATAAAATATGGGGTTTATGAATTTTGGTTAATTTTGGAGCTTATTTGCAAATAATGAAAATTTAGGGCCTTATTGGCAATTTTGGAAAGTTTAGGGGTATTTTGTAAATACCTATATTTGACCACTTTTGATTATGAACATCTCCACTGGAAGCTCAAATCCTAACCAAGTATAACCTTGTTTATAGCCGCTACAATTTTTTTCCAAACTCGGACAATTTGTAAGTTGGCCTCTAGCTTACACCTTGATAAGTATTTTATGATTTATTGATAAATGTCACATTCATGAGATAAATGCCATTTGAGCATGAAACATCATGTTATATGATACATTGAGTACATGACATGAGCAGTTTTCATCCTTTGAGCAAGGTATACAAAATTACATTTTCACATAAAGCATACTTACAAATGCATGCCATGTAAAATATTTTCAAGCATAGTATGAAAACTTAATTTTTGTCAGGACCTCAAAGGTTAGGATGAAGAGTTATCCTAGTGGAACTCCTTTATCCACTTTAGAGTGTGTAAAAATGGAGTGGTAATCCTTAGGTTGTAACAGCCCACTAGAAATTCAATGGTGGAATTTCTATAGGTTTTAGGAATCTCGCGTAAGTTTTAGTTTGTCAGCATAGTCAATATTATCAATCATTATGATGCCAGAAGTGTGATTTTATTTAATATGCCACTAGACTCAGTTGATTATTTAAGATTTTATTGCGCAATAATCTCATTTTCAGTTTTCGGACGAAACACTTGTTCGAAACCGCATTTTATTTATTTTGAGACACTTTAGGGTTGAATTTTGATAAAGGAATTGCATGGTTAGGTTTGTATGAATATTAAGAGTTTTACGGTGCAAAGTTTATTGTTTACTTTTTTGAGTGAATAGTAACGTCAACAATAGCCCAAAGTGCAATGTTTCCAAAATCAAAGTGTAATATGTCCAAATTAGGTTAGAAAAGTTTTATTTGGACGCTTGGAAAGATTTTAGCCACACTTGATGAATAGTATTGAATACTTGACACCAAGAGGAACCATGAGATGGATTGTGAGATCATGTCACCTAAGAAAAACCCTATTTCTATCCAACCATCTAAATTATGCCAAACCAAAGAGGGTTTCAACCCTAGTAAAACCTAAATGGTTGGAATTCAATTGAAATTTAGAAAGCCTGGTTGAAACCAAAATCTTAAACGGTTTCCTCAAACCCTAAAATTGACCTCCAAACCCTAATTGATCCGATTTCTAACATTGTATTTAATCACTTGATTAAATCACTTTTAGATGCTATTAATTCTTCAAATTCATGTTATAACTTCATTATCCAACTTTTTAAATCTTGAAAATTTGATTGGGTAAAGAAAAATTGAATTTAGGCTTGATAGCATCCCAAACCCTTTTTAAATCCCAAATTGAAGCCTACTTGGTTAAGGTCCATTAATTTTGGCCACCTTAGCAAATCTTCTTGAGGAAGTTCCCCCCCTCACCCCCTCATGGAAGACCAGCCTCTGCTCAAAGTAGCCCCAAATTGTACTTGTTGTGAAGGCTAAAGTGACCTCACTCACCACTTCTCACACAGCAGTGCTAGACAACAATAACATGGGTTGGTTGTGCCCATTGTTTTGGGCTGACACAACCATCACTCAAGATCACTCAAGCCCATACCTCACCCTCCAGAAGTCTAAGAGACATGCAAGGCACCCTTTCATTCATTTCACCACTTTCCATCCCAATTCTTGGAGAGAAACACTTAGGAGCTCTCTCGGACAGTTTTCTAAGATGTTTTGTGTATTTTCTCACAATTATTCCTTGTAAGTATTTTTATCCCTTGTAGGTATTTTCTCACAATTATTCCTTTGTGAAAGTTGTTTTCCTATGCATCTAGTTTCCGTGGGCATCTTGTTTGTTTCATTTCATGGTCATTTCACGGTCATTTTATGGAGTGCTTTCAACATGTGTATATAAATTTTGGTTGAGACCTTTTTGCATGGTTAAAGCTTTTGATGAAAGCTTTTCTTATATCTAGAAACTAAAAGAGGAAACACAGTTTCTATTTTAAGAAAGTTTGGATCTTTTGTGATTTAACTTTACTCTAATAGATCTAATATATTTATTGGATGATCCTAACCCTCTTACCTATATGTTAGGATGTTAGTTTGAAGATGTTTTGTGTTAGTTTCAAATACTCGGTTAGGCCAAAAGTTTGATGTTTTCAACTAGATCTATGTTTTGGGTTATTTTTAGCCATGTGATTTTAAGTTTAGTAATTGGATCTACTTTAAGATACATTTTTAAACCATTTGATGTTTTGGTTTGAAGATCTCATCATTGTATGCCACAGATCAAGTGTTTGATCAAAGCAAGTTGAGAAAAAAAATTCTATTTTTGGACTAAGTGTGGAGTCGAGTACCCTTTGTAATTTTTGGTGACTTTTGTGTGATGATTCAAAGCATGTTAGTTCTTAATATTGTGTTATGAATATGTTAGAAGAAATAATTGGACTTTTTTGGAGTCATTGGAGATGTTTTGAATTAGGTCAAACCTTATGATTCAAGAGTTTGCATTTTTAGTTAAAAAGTTTGGATCTTTTTACTAAAAAGTTGTGTTGATTAGTAGTATAATTTTGTTGGATTTTTTAAGTATGTTTTTAAACATAAGATAGGAAGATTTTTATTGCAAAATTTCGGTTTAATCATGAGTTTTAAAGTTGGAAGAATTGCAACAAAAGTCAAGAGAAATTGCTTACAGATGTTTCAGCCATAGTGTGTTTTTCATGGTTATGATTTGTTTTAGATTTTTCTAACTTTATATTTGAGTTTAGGATAAAATTTACATGACGTATGTAAATTTTGGTAATTTTTGGAATTAGGATGTGAAATCCTTAAGTTAGGGGTAAAATGATAATTTTCTCACATGTAGAGGGTAAAATGGTCATTTTAATCTAAGTTAGAATTTTCCATATTTATCTGTTACACAATATATTTTGTCATGTATTGCTATATGTTACAAGGATGTCATGTTACATTAAGCCATCTGTTACACGTATGTCATGTCATGTAATATTTTCTATTACATGTTATGCCATGTTACAAAATGTTGTTTGTTACATGTTATGTGTGATGACCCGTTTTTACGTGTATTTTCACTGAAGGAGTGGTTTTAATTTAATTAATATTATAGATGCTTTTATTTTAAATTATCGGATTTTAATTGGATTTTATTTGCTGTTGAGTTTAAAATTGCTGTTTAATTTATTTTAGCTCGTTTTTGGATTTAAAATTTAATAGTTGGTTTTACTAGTTATTTATTATATTTTAGCTTGACGTTGTGTTTAAAATATTTTCTTGGTGTTTATTTATTTATTTGATGTAGTGTTTAATTTATTTTAGTCGTTTATGTTTTAAATATCGTTTTCGGCGGATCAGTTTCTAGATCCCGGAAGTGAAGTTTGGACTTCATTTCTTTTCCCCATCTTTTCTTTTCCTTTTTTCTTTTTCCTTCCTTTTTCTTTTCCTTCTTTTCTTTTTTCTTTCTTTTTTATCTTCCTTCCGGTTTTCCTCCCCGCGCGCACGTCTCTCACTCTCTCCCTTCTCTTTTTCCTCTTCCGCCCAGCCCACTTTGACCGGCCATTTCTCCGCCGTCCGGTGCAGGTGTCGTACACCACCCCAGCCATTCTCTTCCCCTCCCATCAGACTACATCCCCACCAATTTTCAGAGCCATCGTACCCACCGTCCATGAACGGCTCGAAGTTGCTGCCCCCAACACTGTTTTCCCTCTGTCGCCGGTCTCTTTAACCGACTAGAACCGCCGCTCGCCGGCGGCACAGCCTGCGACACCCACCCAGAAATCTTCCCCTCCCTCCGGCTCACCACCCCACCAAAGATCTCCCCCAACCGTGCCGCCGTTTGGCCGGAAAAGCGCATCTAAGCCGCACGGTTTTTCACCGTTTCCAGCGCCGTCGCATCACCTCCGGCCACCATCTTTTCACCACTTCTTCCCCTACCTCTTGCCGACCTAACCCACCCATTTCCGGCCTAGATCCGTCACCGGAGCAGCTCCAACGAGCTCAACTCCGATTTGGGTTTTTTCCGCTTCCACCGCCACCCACGGCCAAAACTCACTTCCACTAGCTTCATAAACATCCCTAGACCATTCCCTATCAATTTGGTGTCTTGGTTTGTCCCCGTTCAAAAGTGGGTATTTTGCGACCCACGGCTACAGTGCATTTGCACTGTTTCGTTGCTTTCCGCTCATCGTTTGCCGCGCGCTGAACCTTCTAAAAATCATATATAGCGCTGTAAGTATTTTCCAAACTCTACTTTTAGATTTAAATATATTTTGCTCTTACAATAAATTATCTGGTTGGTTTGTTGATTCCGGACTGAGTCCGAGGAGTTCGGGGGTCGGGTGGATGGAGGATGGAGTTGCTTGAATCGTTGATTTATGCTTGGTTGGTTGTGTCGTGCATTGAGATTGCATTTACACGGTACATGCATGTGCATTTTATTTAAATTGAGAAAAACATGTTTTATTGGCGTAAAAGGATTCTCGGGTGTGTGTGTATCACGACCCCAAGCCGGGATGGGGTATTATCTCAGTAGAGCTCCTCTGGTCACTCGGGAGCGTGAAATACTGAGTGACGTCCCCTGAGTCGAAGCTTGGCTACGAACACACCGGGCGTGGAACTGAGCGACAATGGGAGCGGGGGCTAGAGGATGCTTAGCTACGAACGCGCCGAGCGTGGAACTGGGTATCGCTCTATGCACCGACTCCATGGCCCTTTGCTGGCGAGCGCTAGAGGATGTTTGGCTACGAACGCGTGGGGCGTGGAACTGGACATTGCTCGTTTAGAGGATGTTTGGCTACGAATGCGTGGGGGGCGGAACTGGACATCGCTCATTTATGTGTCATACGCGTGGTGGATGCCCGCGGTGTGGCACGGGAGCCAGGGTGTGCGGATGACCCCTAGGGGAGGTCATGGTGCACACGAATTAATGGGTTTTGGATTGAGTTGGATAATGGGCCAAATGGACTTTTGGCGAGACTTGTGTAAAGATTATGTTATGGGCCAAATGGGATTTTTGGCGTGCGTGGAAAATATGGTTTTATGGGTTTGGTACATTGGCATTCTCTCATGCATATTGTTTGAGTTATAATATGTTTTTATCTAGTGGTGTTTGGATTTTACTTACCTGCGGCGCCATTTTTGGTACCGTAGATTTTGGTGCAGAGTTCGAGAAGGAGGAGGAGGCTAAGACCGAGGATGCGGCTCCGCCGGAGATCTGAGTTGAAGTTAATGTATTGGTTTTGGCTTTGAAACAATATTTGTGGCTTGTAATATTTTATTATGTATCTTTGTACCGCTTCGTATTTTATTTAAGTAAAAAATTCTGGTACTTAGTTTTATGTCTTCGCTATCCGCTGCGTATTACTTCGTGCACATGTGTCGTTTGCACACACTTGGCACTCGTCGATAGGGTGGTGACCCGTGTTGTTACCATCTGGACGTCTCAATTTCCCCGTGTCCGTACGTGGGGATTTGGGGGCGTCACAGGTGGTATCAGAGCAGTTCGGCTCTGGGTAAAACCACATGTCCCGTAGGTGTAGTACCAGAATGTTTTTAAAGTTGTGTTTTAAAATTTATTTTAAGTGAAGTTGCTTTTTGACGTGTTTTATTTGTTTTGAATTTGTTTGAGCTTGTTCGCTTGTTTTATTTAATTAGTTATGTTATTGCATGCTGGTTTCTTTTTGTTTTCTTGGTATGTGGTTTCAGTTTTGGTTTTGGTTTTATGTTGTTGGTTTTATTCGTTTTTCTTAAAGGGGGTCAAAGGTTGTGGTGGCTGGAAAAATGGTGAGACCAAGGAAATCTACTCAAGGGCCACGAGGCGATACACAGAGAGATGATTCCATTGCCCAAGCTATACGGCAAATGACGGAATTTATGCAACAGAATTTTAGGGCTCAACAATGAGGGCCTTACCCACAACAAGGAGGGCCTTGCCCACAACCAGGAGGTCCTTGGCCACAACAGGGAGGGCCATGGCTACTACAGGGAGGGCCTAGTGGAGGAGTGCAAGCTGGGTGCACCTATGAGCGCTTTCTGGCGCATAGAACTCCACACTTCACTGGAGAAGAGGATCCACTTCAAGCTGGAAAGTGGGTCAAAGACTTGGAAATGACTTTTGAGCTATGTGGTTGCACTGAGGCGCAACAAGTACTCTACACCAACTATTTGTTGCAAGGCACCGCTTTTGATTGGTGGGATACCAAGAGAGTAATGCTGGAGTCAGAATTGGGGTCTTTTGCCACTGTGACCTGGCAGCAGTTCAAGAAAGAATTTAATGATCGTTTCTTTCCCGCTTCTGTAAGGCGGCAAAAAGCAAGAGAGTTCTCACACTTGGTCCAAGGGAGCATGACCATGGAACAGTACGCCCGAAGATTTGTAGAACTTGGGAAATTTGCTCCCCACCTCATCGCCACAGAGGAAATGCAAGCTGAGCGTTTCCAGGAGCATCTACGCCCTGATATACGCCGTATGGTAGTTAGCCACCGGATATCCACTTTTCAGGATTTAGTGGATGTGGGCACTCTCGTGGAGCGAGAGAATAATTTGAGTATGGGCTCCCCTCCAGGACATAAAAGGCGGAGTTATACTGGAGAAGAAAGTAACTCTGGATCGCCTCAGAAGTTTATTCAGCGGTTCGGGACTCGACCACAAACAGCCTCAGGAGTGCGTATGGGAGGCCGGGTGCCAATTTGTGGACTTTGTAATAGAGCCCATTAGGGCGAGTGTCGGCTGAGTGGTGGACCCCAGTGTTACCGATGCAGCCAAGTGGGAAATATTGCTCGTGAGTGCCCCATTAGAGTTCAAGGAAGCCGTGGAGGTAGAAGGGGTGGAAGAACAAATCCAAGACAAGCAGTGCAAGCCCGGGTTTATGCTGTCACACCCGGAGATGTTGATGATGAGGCGCCAGAGACCCATGATGCCGGAGTAATTACGGGTATGGATCTAATTTAATTTAATGTTGGATTTGATTTTTGGTGTATTTTGGTTTCTCCTTGGTTTTTGGAATTCATGGGTTAATGTGGTTGGTTCAGGGAGAGTCCGTTTATATGATTTTTATGCTTGCACTTTGTTTGATTCCGGTGCATCATAGTCGTTTGTATCTTCCACTTTTGTTCGGATGTGTATTTTAGTCACGGAACCTTTGCCGAAGTCCTTGGTAGTGGCTCTACCTAATGGTGAAATGGTATGGTGTTCCAAGGTTGCCTTGAGTTGCCCATTAAATTTTGATGGAAGATTCTTGGATGCTGATTTGGTGGTGTTTAAGCTGTTAGGTTTTGATATCATTCTCGGGATGGATTGGCTATACCAATATTCTGCGAGTATTAGTTGTAGAAGTCGTGTAATCAGCTTTCAAATTCGAGATGGTGATTATCTGGAATTTATGGGAAGTAAATTAAAAGAAATGCTGGTAGTTATATCGGCAATTCAAGCAAGAAGATAGAATGGCATGATCTGGGTGATCTTTTAGGAAAGTAGAATAATTGAGTTCTTTGGTTCCGTGGAGTTTATGAAATGGTCTATAACGTAATAGGTTGTAAGTTCAACAAATTTCAAGAATGGATTTTATGAAGTTTCAACAAAGTTTTAAAGTTGGGACCTTATAGATTTTAGGAATATGAGTTTATGGTAATTAAGGTGTTAGGTTCAACAAGCTTTGGGGGGAAATAATTAAATTTCAAGGTTTAGAATTCGTGATTCAGATGAGTAATTTTGTGGCAATTGGGGCTTTAGATTTTACTAGCTTTTAAGGTGAATGTTTTGGATTAAAGCCACCAATTTTGAGAATTTCAGGAAATAATTTAGTATCTATTAATGTTTTAGAATTTGAAAGATTTGAGAGTCGATTTTTTTTCTATTATGGGATGTAAGTTCTTTGATCTTAGAGGTTCTGGACGATGATTCTTATTTGATTTAAGGTTTTAGAATTGCAGAATTGAAGGACTGATCTATAATAATAATTGAGTTCTTAGTTTTACAGACTTAGTGCTGTAGCTTGATCTACTCTAGTGAGTGATTAGTTTGTAACCATTAAAATTGGGTTGATTAGAGTTGAGTTATTAATATGAAAATTTTTCTAGAATAGATTTCTTTGAGGATTGGAGGTAATGATCTAGTTCGTGTATTTCTTTGAGGATTGAAGATATCGAGCTAGTTTAGAAAATAATTATTATTAACTCGAGGTTGTAGTAGCAGATTTTAGGAAATGATTTTTTATCGATTCGAAAGATATAGGTCCATCAGGGTGTTGGAAATAGTAGATTTTGTGTTGGTATTGAATACGAGTGAATTTGAGGTTATTTGATCCGTAGACTTTTGGGAATGGTTTCTTAGCAGGTTTAAGGTCATTCTCGGTACCAAACTTTAAGCAATGACTGGTTGTGGATTTAAAGATATAAGTTGAGTAGATTTAGGAATGATTCTTGCTAAATTGAGGATATGGTTATTTAACTTGAAAGGAGATCGTTAAGTCACCATGTGTAGTGGATAATAAAATCTTGAAAGTGGAAGCTTGGGAATCAACGATGATTAGCCTAAACAGGTACGGGAGGTATAAGCAGTAGGACTTAGGAGTTTAGTGCTATAGTTTGATGGATTGGAAATGTGAAAAGCATGGCCTATTTTGAGATTTAATTTTGTAAGTAATTGAAGGAAATAGTCGTGCTACTACTAGGGTTATGGGAATGGAAGTAGGTAAGTGAGTTTTCAAGAAGGGTTCATTAAGGTTATGGTGAATTTAATCGTGGTTCGTAGTGAATTTAGTCATCTCTAAATTAGACGATATTTGGAATTTAGGTGATGATCTTGAAAGTGTGGATTGTCAGGTAGGAGTTATAGGCGCTCTTGTTTGGTTGGCCGAGAAGGACTTGAGGCTTTTTGGATATGTTCCTTATCGTTATAAGGGATGTGTATTTTGGAATGATGTTATGTGTTTTCTGTTTGGGGCATTGAGATTGATCGGCATTGATTTTTGTCATCAGTTAAGGAATGTATTTTAGTAGAATGTTGATTTTGATTAAAACAACAAGAGCCAAATGATGAGTGGGTGATAAGTCGTGGTATTGGAGGTATTTTGTTTTCTATCGAAGTGGGGTAAATGATTTCCTTATTTCAGGCATTGAGTTAGTTGTACCCAATGGTGTTGATTTATGAGGACAGTCTTTTTGTATCTTGGCGAGTTACCATAGTGCGCACGGAAGCGTGATTTTGAAGAATTATTAGTGATTCGAACTTTTGATGGAAGATTAATGATTTGGTTGTGTAATTTATACTTATTGATGGTTTACTTCGGAAGTAACTAAATGGTTACCAACTTGTGGAATGCAACAAAGGTACTTGTAATTGGAGAGTAATATTTTTTTGGTTGAGCAAATTATGTTGGTTGAGGATTTATTTTGAGAAGTGGCTATTAGGTTACCAAGGTATAGTATACAATAAAAGTTTGGAGATTATAGCAAAGGAGCTGATTGAGGTTAACACATTTTATTGTAAGAAGATACTAATTGTTGGAATTTACTTGGGTGCGGTTTTGAAGTTCTTGTGGATATGGTGATTTCGGTTTACGTGGCCGCTTTAAGAGTTCTAGACGTGATGCGTCTCTGGGAGATTAGAACGAATATGATGGAATTGCTTATAGAAGTATTTTTTTTTGGGAAGTGCATTCTTCATACTTGTGTAGAAATGGTTGATGGTATGATTTCCTCAAGTATAATCTGAGTTGTGTATTGTATCCTGCTTGGCGTTAATATTTGATTCACAAATTTCGAGGAACGAAATTTATTTTAAGGGGGGGAGGATGTGATGACCCGTTTTTACGTGTATTTTCACTGAATGAATGGTTTTAATTTAATTAAAATATTGGTTCTTTTATTTTAAATTATCGAATTTTAAATGAATTTATTTAGTTGTGAAATTTATTTTGTTTAATATTAATTATTGTTTTAAGTTTAAATTGTGTTTAATTTATTTTAGTTTGTTTTTGGATTTAAATTTTTTTTGTTAGTTTTAACTAGTTATTTATTATATTTTAACTAGATGTTGTGTTTAGTTTATTTTATTCGATTTATAGCTTTTAAAGTTGTTTTCGTTGGATCAGTTTTTGGACTCCAGATGTGAGGACTGGACCTCATTTCTTTTCCTCATCTTTTCTTTTTCTCTTTTTCTTTTTCTCCTTTCTCTTTCTTTTCTCTTTTTCTTTCTTTTTTTTCTCCTTCTTTCCTCCGGTTTCTTTCTCCCTATGAGCGCATCTCTCTCTCCTCCATTTTGCCATTTTCTTCCTCCGCCCACACAGTTTTCTTTCCTTCCAGCCGGTGATCATCCCCACCAAATTTCACATCCATCCGAGCCACCGTTAACTGCCACGAGCTCGTCCAAGTTGGGGCCTCTTTTCTCTCCAGCGCCGACGTCGCTCCACCTCCGGCCACCATCTGTTTACCACTTCATTATCGACCTCTTGCTGTCCTAAACCATCCATTTTCGGCTCCGATCTGTTGCCGGAGCAACTCCCACGATCTCACTTTCCGTTTTAGGTATTTTGGCCTTCCACCGCTGTTTTCACCACCACCCACGGCCAACCCTCACTTCCATTAGCTTCATAAACACCTCTAAGCTATTCCCTATCAATTCCAAGCCTTGGTTTGTCCCCATTCAAAAGTGGGTATTTTACAACCCACGACCACAATATTTTTACATTGTTACGTTGCTTTTTCTTCGCCATTTTCAGCTCTTTGATCCTTCAAAAATTATCATATAGCGCTGTAAGTATTTTTCAAACTTCATTAATGATTTAAATATATTATTGATTTTACAATAAATTTGTGACTGGTTGGTTATTCCGGACTGAGTCCGAGGAGTCGAGGGTCAGATGGATTTGAGGACGGAGTTATTTGTTTGTTGTTGATGTTGAGATTTGTTGAATAATTTATGTCTTGCCATTTGTATTGCACGGTGCATGCATATACATGTGTTGGATACTGAAAACTGGATTTTCATGTGTAAATGGATTTTTGGGTACTTGTGTATCACGACCCCAAGCCGAAATGGGACATTATCTTGATGGAGCTCCTCTGGTCACTCGGGAGCGTAATATACTGAGTGACGTCCCATGGGTTGTCGTTGGGTGACAACGGGAGTGGGCGGGATGGTAACGCTCTCGTACCGACTTCGTGGCCCCTCTGCTAGCGAGGGCTAGAGGATGCTTGGCTACGTAAGCATTGGGCGCGGAACTGGACATCGCTCGTTACGAAGTCACACGCATGGTCGTTACCCGTGGTGTGACAAAGGAAACCAGGGTGTGCGGATGACCCCTAGGGGAGGTCATGGTGCACACGAATTAATGGGTTTTGGATTGAGTTGGATAATGGGCCAAATGGAATTTTGGCGAGACTTGTGTAAAGATTATGTTATGGGCCAAATGGGATTTTTGGCGTGCGTGGAAAATATGGTTTTATGGGTTTGGTACATTGGCATTCTCTCATGCATATTGTTTGAGTTATAATATGTTTTTATCTAGTGGTGTTTGGATTTTACTTACCTACGGCGCCATTTTTGGTACCGTAGATTTTGGTGCAGAGTTCGAGGAGGAGGAGGAGGCTGAGCCCGAGGATGCGGCTCCGCCGGAGATCTGAGTTGAAGTTAATGTATTGGTTTTGGCTTTGAAACAATATTTGTGACTTGTAATATTTTATTATGTATCTTTGTACCGCTTCGTATTTTATTTAAGAAAAAAATTTTGGTACTTAGTTTTATGTCTTCGCTATCCGCTGCGTATTACTTCGTGCACATGTGTCTCTTGCACACACTTGGCACTCGTCGATAGGGTGGTGACCCGTGTTGTCACCATCCGGACGTCTCAATTTCCCCGTGTTTGTACATGGGGATTTGGGGGCGTCACATTATGCTATGTTATGAAATATTATATATTACATATTGTCTCAAGTCATGCATCTCATGTACATGTCACATTACGTATGTCATGTCATCTGAAATTTCATTGCACGTCACTTCATGTCTCGAGTAAAGAGTATTTATTAACAACAATATTTTCTCAGTTAGTCATGCCTAGAATACTCATCAGGTAATCACTATAATTGTCTAAGCATCTCCATTTGTAATTCATGCAAGGTACTTCTAGCGTAATCACTTTGATTGTTAGAATACCTCTACAAAAATACTTCTAGAGTAACCACTATGATTATTAGGGTATCTTAGTTAAAATACTCTTAATATATTCATTCTAATTGTAAGAATATTACTAAGTACTCCTGGCATAATCATTCTAATTGTTAGGCTGTCTCATTTAAAATACACATGGTGTAATTATTTAAATTGTCTGAATATCTCTGACTGAATATGTTGGGTGGAATCATTATAATTATTCACTATTCCTGACGAAACCGCTAGCAAAAATCATTTTTATTGTCAAAATTCATTTCAGGTTCATGTCATGTTTCAAGTTCACGTCCGTGTTATGTTTCAAGTTCATGTTCTGTCCATATTTCAGTTCAAGTTCAATTTATGTTCACATTCATGTTTAAGTTCATGCCCAAGTTCAAGATTCCAAGTACATGTATTTTACATTCAAGTTCATGTCATGTCATGTCAAGTCTTAGATCAAGTTCATGTCATGTCAAATTTCAAGTTTAGTTTACATTTCAATTCAAGTTATGTCAATTCATGCTATGTTACATGTCAAGTTATGTTATGTTTACTTATAACTTTGATTATGCATTCAGGCATTTACTGCCATGCATACATCATTAACCTGTGTAGAAGTTGTCGGCTAACTTGTTGAGATTTGTATTCAGATCTCATCGTGGTAGTCTTAACTACTATTCCCCTCGAATGATAGGATATGTGTCAGGACCAGAAGAGGGAGCAGAGCCTGGTAAATTGGAGGAGGTTGATTAGACACTACCAATGCAACACAGAGCTTACGACCTCCTTAGTTAGATTCTTAGATAGTATTATGACATCATTAGTCAAGTTATGCGAGTTGCTCAATGAACTAGCCTAGTAGTGATATCTTGAGGATGTAATTATGGAGCTTAGCTTGGTCTCCCGTGCTTTTGAGATTATAGTCTTTTGAGACCCACACTGTAATCATGGATGTTTAGTTTTCCAAGTATGTATAGATCATGTTTTAAGCATTTGGGATATTATCTATTTGGTACACAATGTTGCTCAAGAAAAAGAAAAATTATCCGTTGCAAATATTGCAAATTGTTATATGCATGCTAGGTGCAATGCATATTTAATTGTCATGAAGGGGGTTAGGTAACATTGTGTTGCATGTCCTCATGCTTTAAGTCTCGTCAAATCCCAAGCAAAATTTGAAGGCGTCACATGAGTTGACAAATAAACAAGTTTCGAACCTTCTTTTTAAAGAATGCCGGAGTGAAGTCAAATGTTATGACATCTAAGGCTGGTGGGTGTATATATTATGATATTATGATGATGATGATATGTTATGTTATCAACGAATTGAGAATGAGTCTGCAGATAACGTAGTTTCAATATGAGTTGTACTACAGTCACCAACAAGTACTCATAGTGCATATGGGGAACAGAGATGATACCATACGTTATGATGTTAATATTATCATTAATATTAATGTCATTTGTTAATGATGATGCTTAATGATGAAGAAATGTTATGTTTTCTTTTTAAGTTGTTTTGGAAAAATGTTCTCTGTAAGAAAATGTGCATCAAAATTTTTATGAAAATGCTAAGGAATCTGGATGGGAGACAAATACTGATTTTCTGCATAACATACATTTCATATTTTATCATTCATAATGTATAATTTATCTTTGTGCAAATTGGTTATTTAACTTACTGAGATTTCAAGTAAATCTCACCCCTTGTGGACCCACTATCATTCCTCTCAGGATGATAGAAGTTGTATCAGGACTAGACAAGGATGGACAAGATGGACTAATGGATCTCACTGATTGAAGAGGAGCCAAACCTTGATTAGAGATTAGATCTCATTTTGATGTCCATAGCTCAAACCCTTCATACCTTAGAGCATACAAAGGAATTGATGTAATCATGGAGACATATTATTTGTATGGAGAATATGCTACCTTATCATTTTAACTCACGATGAATATTAATACTATTGGGTTGTTTTAGTTCACTCTGGCATCAATTATAATTATTCACCCTTATTCTACTGTGATTATTGCATACTGCTAGTTGTATTGCATATTAACTATCATGAATGAGGGTATATAATCTTATGTTGCATGTCCCGACGCTCCAAGTCTCTGTTATATCTCAAGTGGTCTATGGAATTAGCAGGGAGAGATGCATAGTGTAGCTTGTCCAACATACAAGCAAACAAGCACCTCAAGGGAAGTTGGCTGAAAGATAAGCATTTCGATCATGGTAGGTGAGCGAGAAATGCTACCTACCATAATAATGAGAATGAGGAGCTGAAGGGACTAGTGAGCTTGAGCGAGCCGCCCAAGGCGAGATAGGATCACTTGCCAAAGAGGAGCAACAATCAAGGATTGGCCCAAACCAGTCATAGAGCCTTTCCGAGATAACATAGAAGGGCTCACAAAAGTGTCAGCACCGTACGCAGAAGCCACACTCCATATAGAAGGTCACATCTGGAGTGTCTCTGCAATGAAAAGTGAAGGCACGACAAGTCATGTCGTCGGGACTTAGAAGTATGGCTCGATGCCACGTAGATGTGACTCCCTCAGCCCCTGCTTGGGATTGAACATTAACTAAAGCATCGGTACATGTAACACAAGGCTACATACCTCTTGTATGTGACAATTAAGATGCAATGCACCTATTGATCTAGTAGTATGTAGTATATCACAACAGCAATTCTCTTTAGGTCCAATAAAATAAGATAGAAATCATGGTACTCAAGCAAAAAAATTCAAAATAGCATTTTTCATAAAATCTTTCAAAAGATTTAGCTGTTTCCAAAAGAACTCCCAAAACAGGGGACTATCATTTCAACTGTTATCAAAACAAAATGTCTATCATCAAAAGGGGTCCTATATCAAAATGTCTTCTAGTAAGGCCAATCCTACTTGGCCTTGTCTTGGTTTAAAACCTTTCTTAGCTACTTAAAGAGCTGCAACACTTCAGTAATAAATTGATCTACAAGTTCCAACCTCTCCAAACCGAATGGCTCTGGAGAGACTGCATGTCTCTTTGGAGTCTCCTTAGGGATCCGGGCAGCTGGTCTCTTGCGCTTCCTTATGACTTTCCTTTTGAGTTCTTGTCACAATTTCTACCATTCTGAGTGAGCGAGTGGTAGTGAAAACTACAACAATAAGATGTTGAAAATCTCAATAAGTAAACAAATAACGTGTAACAGATATCATAAGCATATAAAAGCAAAACAAAATGAATGCATGAACACGAATTTTACTTATGCAATTGACTTTTGAAAACACAACGTATATGAGAACTTTTATAACCTTTTTCATTAAACATCTTTTCAGCATTTCATTCTTGTAAACTTAAAACATATATATGAGCTCGGGTTCTTGTTCATATAACATAGCATAACATGTATTAGAACTCAAGGCCTTATTCTTTGACTTTTTTTTTTTTGAATAAAGTAAACTTTCATTGATTAAACAAATGTTACAACGATTCAAGATGAACAATATGTCTAATACAACAAGGAATCTCCTCTAGTACATAGAGATCATGATCACTCAAAAGGGCATTCTTGGCTAGCATATGTGCTGCCATGTTAGAATCCCTCTTGGTATGGCTAAAGCTCCAAGAACCAAATCCTTCTAGCACCTGTTTTGTGTCTTCAATGATTAAACCACCATGGCTCCAATCATCCATTGTCTTATGCATTCTATCCACAACCTACAGGGAGTCTCCTTCGAATATGATGGAGTGGAAGCCAGCCTCTTTGCAAAATAGAACAGCCATCATCATTGCATATGCTTCTGCAGTGAACGGGGTTGTTGTGAGATTTCTTTTTGCACTTAGAGATCCTAGGACTTGACCCTTACTATCTCTTATTAAACCACCTATTCCAATTTGGCCCCTAGATTGGTTAATAGCAGCATCTCAATTCATTTTGTACCTCCCTGCAGGGGGTGCTTTCCATTTCTGGATTCTCTCCAAGTTTTCTATATTAATTGTTGTCTGAGCAGCCTGTTTTGTTGCTTTAAAACATCTGAGATCATCATAGACTTTGTTTACAATGGAGTTTGGATGCCTGAGGACTTTCCCATGCACAAATTCACTCCGCCTTGTCCATATTAGTCTCACAATTGACCCTACTTCCTCTAACAGATTTTGAGGGAGTTTCTGAACCATTTGCATCCAGAATTCCTTGAAGTAAGTTCCTGCTAGAGATAGCTTTTGAATTGGCCTGCTGGCTTGGCTCCAAACATCACGGGCAGCTTCACAATTCCACAAGACATGGCCTGAAGTCTCTTCTTCAAGGCCACAAATTGGGCATCTGTTTACTTCCATGATTTTCCTCTTTGAAAGGTTTGCAAAGGTTGGTAATGCTTCATTGCATGCTCTCCAAAGGAACATTCTGACCCCATTTTGAATTTTCAAATTCCACACACCCTTCCATAGACCTTTCTGGTTATTGACAGTTGAGGGGCCACTCTCTTGGTTGGATTGAATTTCTCTGTGCATATGGTAGGCACTCTTCACAAAGAAGATGCCATTGATGGTGCCTCCCCAGACCATTTTATACTCTCTATTCCCTAGGCTGATAGGGATAGCTTTGATTAAATCCATCTCTTGTTGAGTGAACATGGTGGTGAGCTTGTTTTCATCCCATCTTCTCAAGGAGGTGTCTATTAAGTCAACCACCATTGTAACCCCATCTAAAATATTGGACCTGCTTGTTGGGGCTAGGAAATGAGGTCTAGGCAGCCATCAATCCTCCCATATTTTTACCCTTGCTCCATTGCCAATCCTCCACTGTAACCCTTCCTTTAAGAGCTTGATACCAACATTCAAGCTCCTCCATGCTAGTGATGGTTGATGGCCTACCTTTGCATCTAGGATTGAGCCTATTGGGAAGTATTTCTATTTAATGATTAAGGCAGGGCGAGATGCTGGTTTTTGTAGCATGTTCCACCCATTTTTTGCAAGAAGTGCAATATTAAAGCTGTTGAAGCTTCTGAAACCCAGGCCTCCTTGGTCTTTTGCTTTGCTGATCTTGCTCCACTTGAGCCAATGAATTTTGGACTGATCTTCACTAAAACCCCACCAAAACTTCCTTAGAATCTGGTCTAGCTTGTTTATGATTGACTTTGGAAGGAGAAAGATGCCCATTGTATAGGTGGGGATGGCCTGCAGTACTGATTCAGTAGCACTTCTCTACTAGCAGATGACAAGCTTTTTGTTTTCCAGTTTGTTATCTTGGCCCATGTTCTATCAACCAGTCCATGAAAGCAATTCACCTTTGCTCTTCCCACCATGGCAGGTAAGCCTAAGTACCTCTCAAAAGATCCTGTGGTGGTAACTCCTGCTATTCGTAGGATGTGGGCTCTACATTCAGGTTGTGTGTTTCTACTGAAAAATATGGATGACTTCTCTTTGTTTAGCATTTGGCTAGAGGCTTGCTCATAAGAGTTCAGGATGCTCATAAGTCTCCTCCATTCAAGTGTGCTTGCTTTACTACACAGCATGCTATCATCAGCAAAAAAGAGGTGATTGACTTTAACTGGTCCCCTTCCCACTGGTACACTCGAGAGCTTGCCTTGGGACTCTGCTTTAGCTAGTAAGTTTGAGAGTGCTTCTACACAGATGATGAATAGGTAGGGGGACAAAGGATCCCCCTGCCTTAGTCCACGGGTTGGCTTAAAACTCTCTTGAGCTTCTCCATTAACCAAAATTGAGTAAGTGACAAAGGCGAGGCAATTCATCACAAGTATAGTCCATCTTCTGTCAAAACCCATCTTTGTCATTACAGAGGCTAGGAAGGCCACTCCACTCACTCATAGGCCTTGCTCATGTCAAGTTTTAATGCCATGTATGCTGTCTTGCCTTGCATTCTAGTAGACATAGAGTGGAGGGTCTCATATGCCACCAAAATGTTGTCGGTTATAGCTCTACCTGGGACAAAAGCACTTTGATTCAAAGAGATTATGTCAGGCAATACAAGTTTAAGTCTATTGGATATCACTTTTGCAACAATTTTGTAAATTACATTACAAAGGCTAATAGGTCTAAAATCAAACACTCTTGTGGGGTTTTTAACTTTTGGGATCAAGGTTATATAAGTATCATTTACCCCTTCCAAAGAACCTGTATTGTTGAGTATGTTAAGCACAAAAGTTGTCACATCCTTGCTTGTGATATCCCAATTAGATTGGTAGAATAGAGCTGGGAAACCATCAGGCCCAAGAGATCCCATTCCTTCCATTTGGAAAACAACACTCTTGACCTCAGCTTCTTCAAATCTCTGGAGAAGGAAGGAATTCATGCTAGCTGTTCCTCGAGGAGGCAAGTCCTTTATGCAAGCTTCAATTCTTGAGGGAGATGACGAGGTGAATAGTTCTGAGAAAAATCTTGTGAAAGTGGCTCCTATTTCCTCCTTTTCTGACACCATGTTGTTCCTATGATCCAGAATTTGTGAGATTTTGTTGACCTTTCTTCTGTGTGATGCGTGTAGGTGGTAAAAGCTGTGTTCCTATCCCCTTTCTATAGCCAATGTTGTTTGGCTCTTTGTTTCCACCTCAGTTCCTCTTCAGCGAGTGCTTGGTCAATTTCCTTTTGCAAAATTCTAACAGTTTCCTGATGATTTCCACTACCTGCTTCTTGTAGTTCACCCAATCTCTTCAATTTTTGCCTTATCTCTGTTGGAGTTCTTTTGTTGACCTTCCTATTCCACTTCTGTAGTTCATCCCCACATTGAGTCAACTTGTTTCTCATAGTCTTAGAGTGAGTTTCCCCATTTGCAGGCTTTTTCCAGGCTTCTTTGATTATGGTTGGATAGTCATCTTTCAATGACCAAGATGCTTCAAATCTGAATCTCTTACTCCTAGAGCTTTGTTGCCCATAGTGAGGACCAGTGCTGATTAGTAGGGGGAGTGGTCTGAAGATAAAGTTGGAAGAACCCTACAGCAAGAACCCTCGAATTCTTGTAACCATTCTGGGTTGGCAAGTGCTCGATCTAGTCTTTCTTTGGTGAAGCTTCCCTCAGTTCTATTGTTGGCCCAAGTGAATTTAGGACCCTTTGTGAAAACTGGATTCAAATCACACACCTCAAGCTCACTATGCATCTTGTGTTCCCTGCTAGTTACCGCATCAACCGTTGGCCCACTTTGACCAAGGTGACTATGTCTTACTTTTAGTCATACTTCTTACGATAGTTCACCTTTTCGCCTTCACCGTAAGGCACCCACTAGCTTTAGGTGCACCCCCACTACGGTATCCTTTTCTTTAAAGAATTATTCGAGGCCTGTTGTGACGCCCTTAAATTCCGTTTGGGATTGAATGGACATCTAAAGTGTCGGGACATGCAACACATGGTTACCTGCCCCCGTTCATGACATATAAGATGCAATGTTTCTAATATGCATCTAGCATTATGCAATATTCGTAGCGGATAATCTTTTTTTTTTTTTAGCAATACTATGCACCAAATTTATAATATCCCAAATAGTTAAATCATAACCAAGCATACTTAATAAAAATAAACATCCACGATTTTAGTACGAGTCTTAGGAGACTGTAACCTTAAAAACATGGGAGACCAGACTCCATATTTACATTACCAAAATACATTATTGAGGAAGTTCATCGAGTAACTCATGTAACTCGACTAACGAGGCCAGAATATTGTTCAAAAACTAACTATGGAAGTTGTAAGCTCCGCGTCGTGTCTGTGGCGTCTAGTCAACCTCTTTCAGTCTACCAATGTCCACTCCCTACTCTGATCATGACACATCGCCTACCATTCGGGGGGAATGGTAGTTGGGACTACCACGGTAAGATTTGATTACAAATCTCAGTAAGTTAAAGGAAAACTCCCACACAGGTTAAAGATGCATGCATGGCAGTAAAAGCATAAATGCATAATTAAAGTCGTAAGTAAGCATAGCATAACTTGACATATAGCATGACATAACCTGAACTTAAATGTGAACTGAACTTGACTTAACATGACATAACATGGACTAGAAACATAACATGAACGTGAAACTTAAAACATAACATGGATTTGAAATATAGCATGAACGTGAACATGCATAACATAAATATGAACTTGAATTTAACATAAACCTGAGCATAACATGACAAAAATGTGAACTTGAGACATAATGTGAAAATGAACATAACATAATATGAACATGAACTTGAAAATAACATATACGTGAACATAACATGACAGAAACGTGAACTTGGAACATAACATGAACGTGAGCTTGAACATATCATAAACATGAACATAACATGATATGAACATGAACTTGAAACTTAACGTGAACATGAACATAACTTGTACGTGAGCATAACATAACATAACATGAACTTGACCTGAAACTTGTCTTAACGTAGACTTGATCTGAAACTTGTTCTTATCTCATGGGGTCACCATGATTGCTTATTCTTAACTTCTTGATATGAACTTGGAATCTTATTCAATTGACTTGATTAATAACGTGATCACATGGGTGCTACACGGGTCTCCTAGAGCCGTGTGTCCCTGCCGATTACCGCATCACAACACAGGTATCTACACCAGCTGTGAATGCGTTAATACGTACTCCACAGTTGTTGTGGCCCCACGTATTCTACGTGTCACAATTGCTGTGTCTCACGTAGTGTATGCTCCACAGTTGTTGTGGCCCCATACTTCATGCTCCACAGTTGTTGTGGCCCCATGAATATACGTAAAATAAAATATGGAACCATCGGCATTAGTGTCTGGCGCGCTCCGGTGACCAGCTAATTAGGCCTCATTCGCAACCTATTGACTGTACTTCGTCAACCTAGGGAATTTCACACCTATTTAGACATTCCAGCGTGAACAAAGGAGTTCCACTATGATATTATCCCATCCTAGCACTTAGGGTCGTGATTGATATGAATAACTTAACTTGAACGTGATCTGAAACTTGACTTAACATAAACTTGATCTGACTTCTTTACTTAACATGACATACTTGCAATGGTGAATAATACATGATATGACATACATGTAACATATGGCATACTTAACATGGCATACTTATAACATATAGCAATATGTGACAGAATAGATTGTGTAACAGATAAATATTCGTGGCTTGGCATGACATATATGATAACATACAAACATAAATTGTAGTTTCCTTACCCATCATACATACACAATAAACTGATAATAAGTTAGAAACTAACTTACTCAATCGTCGCATTCTACGAGAATAAAGTGCGAAATACGAGGAACTGTAAGAGGTCATTCTAAAAGTAAGACATTTAATTACTAACAATTAGAAATGTGTAAAAGAGGCAAATTAGAGTAAAATGACCATTTTACCCTCTACATGTGGGAAAATGACCATTTTACCCCTAAATTAAGGATTTCACATCCTAACTCCAAAAATTTTCAAAATTTACATTCCTCATGTAAATTTTGTCCTAAACTCAAATATCAACTCAGAAAAATTTAAAACAAATCAAAACTATAGAAAACACACTATGGCTGAAACATCCATAGGCCATTTCTCTTTATTTTTGTTGCAATTCCTTCCAACTTCAAAACTCATGCTTAATCCAAAATTTTACAACCAAGATCTTCCTATTCTAAGTTTACAATCATACTTAAAACATCAATTTAGAAAAAGCTAATAATCAACACCAAACTTTTTGTAAAAAGATCCAAACACTTAATCACAAGCTTTAACCCTAAATCAAAACATCTCCAAGAATTCCAAAAATTAAATCTTACTTCTAACATATTCATAACATCATCCTAACATAAACCATGCTTTAAATCATCAAACTAAAGTCACCAAAATCACAAAATAACACTTGGAGTTTTTGGTTTTACACTTAGTCCAAAAACAGAAACTTTTTCCTCAACTAGTTTTGATAAATCTCTTTATCAATGGCTTAAGAATGTGAGATCTTCAAAATAAAGCATTACATGGTTTAAGAATGTGTCTTAAAGAATATCCAACCATCAAAATTAAAATCACATGGCTAAAATCTTAGGCCTAACCGGAATCCTCTTGCATAGAAAAATCATATCTTTGAAACTAATACTAAATATCTTCAAAATAACATCCTAACATGAAAATAAGAGACTTAGGATCATCATATAAAAATATCAAAGCCTTTAGAGTAAGATCAAACCTCGAAATATTCAAACTTTCTTCAAATAAAAATTGTTTTGCCACTTCCAGTTTTCAAGTTTCTAGATCTAAGAAAATCTATCATCAAAAGCTTTATTCATGCAACAAAACCTCAATAAACACTCTTAAACACATTCTAAAAACACTTCATAAAATTTTCGGACCAAGATATGTCCATTAGCCTGGTCAAAAACTCCAAAACATAACATACTCTCCAGATTCATGCCCAGAATGACCTTTCCATGGTTAAAAATACTTTTGACTGACCAAATGACCATGGAATGATACGAATAATATATCTACGGAAACTATACGCAAAGATAAAAAACTTTCATGAAGGATTCATCATGTGGAAATACTTAAAAAGGGTCAAAACACTCTACGTAAAAAGACCCAGAAATCTGCCCGAGAGAGCTCTTTTGTGTTTCTCTCTAAGAACTGGGTGAAGAAGTGATGAAAGAGAAGTAAGTGTGACTTGCACGACTCAAGCATTCTGTAGGGGGAAGATATGGACCTGAATGACCATTGATTGGAGGTAAATATGTGACATAAAGTGGAGAATAGAGAGGGGAAAGGACAGCCTGCAGAAGCTGTGAGTTATGGAGGTTGATGGGGTGAGTTTCTCCGTCTCATCAAGGCACTATTGGGTGCATCCAAGGGCAGTGAATGGTCTACCATGTGGGAGTGGAAACTTCTCCAAGAAGCCTTGCCAGGGTGGCCAAATTCGTGGGCCTTAGTGAGCCCCAACCAAGTGGGCTTCAATTTGGGGTTTAAAGGAGATTTGTTAGGGTTTGAGATGCTATCAAGCCCAAATCCAATTTTTCTTGGCCCAAAAAAATTTTCAAGGTTTAAAAGGTTGGATAATGATGTCATAACAAGAATTTGAGAAATTAATAGCATGTGGAAGTGATTTAATCAAGTAATTAAACACAATGCTAGAAATTGGATCAAAAAGGGTTTGAAGGCCAACTTTAGGGTTTGGGGAAACCGTTTAGGGTTTCGGTTTCAACCAAGTTTTTGGGATTTCAATTGGATTCCAACCATTTAGGGTTTCACTAGGGTTGAAACTCTCTTTGTTCTTGCTCAATTTGGTTGATCAGATGAAAAAGGTTTTGCTTAGGTGACATGATCTTATACCTTGATTTCCTTCATAAATCCATCTAATGGCTCCTCTTTATCCCAAGTGTCTAATACTATTCACTATGTATGGCTAAGATCTTGCCAAGTGTCCAAATAAAACTTCTCTAACCTAATTTGGACATTCTACATTGTGATTTTGAAAACACTGCACTTAGTACGCTTATCGAGGTTACTATTCACTCTAAAAAAACACATAATAAACTTAGTACTAAAAAAATCCTAAATATTCATATTAACCTACAGTGAAAACCGTTTACCAAAACTCAACTTCAAAGTGCCCCTATAAATAAATTCACAGTTTCGAATAGTCGTTTTGTCTGAAATTATGAAAATGAGTTATTGGGCCATAAAATCCTAAATATTCAACTGAGTCTAATGGCGTAAACTATAATGTAATCTAACACTTCTAACTACCTCACACAATTAAAATCCCATTTCTGGCACCACAGTGAGTGATAACACTGATTATGGTGACAGACTAAAACCTTTGCGATTAGCCGATTCGTAAAAACTTACGGAGTTTTCATGAGGTTCCTGAAGTCTATAGAAATTCTACCATTGAATTTCTAGCGGGCTGTTACACCTGTCAACTATACTTCATCGACCCAGGGGTTACCACTTCATTTTAATTACTTCTGAGTAGACATAGGAGTTCCACTAGGGCATTCCCCCGTACTAGCATATGGGGTCGTGACAAAACTTTAAACAACTATTTGTCTTTTTAGAAATAGTTTCACAAACCCAATACATGTGAAATGGACTATGAAATTTTGTACTTCCATTGGACACATACTAATATCGAGACTCAACATAGCCACATATCAGGAAATCATGTGCAACCATATACATTTTGCATTACGGCTTGAAAATATTAGAGCATGCGACCCTGTTCTTAATCACAAGTTCTAAGACATTTGAATAACAAGCAAGAAACAAACATTCAAAACTTCACATGTATTATGCAACGGCCTAAACATATAAACTCGAGCATGCATGAGAGTTGGTTTTATACCTTTAGAACTTTAATCACATAATGTTAACACTTCATTTATGGTCATGGCTGAGACCTAAAAATCTTAAATACGCACTACACCAGCTTTTCATAAACTTAGAATCTTCTAATGTGTTTAATAAAACTTTATCAATGAACTTACACGTGTAGCCAAAAACATACAAGGGAACAAATTTGTTGAAAAGCAAGCATTTTATGGGTTTAATCCTTTAAAAGATTTGGTAATACAACAAATATCCATGAACATGTCAAGAAACTTGCAATCTAAACCCTAAATGTGGCCTCTTATTCCATTTTCATGATATAAACTAACAACAATAAACCATTTCAACCATATGTTGGGCAAACATACAAGGAACCGATTATAGCACATGCAAAAATTATCATCATTTCAAATACCATCATTCAACCAAACAACTAGTGAGTTCACATGACATATACATAAAAGATCAAGTACAAGTTAGAAATTTACTTACAAAAATCCACAATCGATAAGTGAGCAAGCTGAAATATATACATATATATATATATATATATATATAACTATCATTGGGATTGGTTATTCAAAACCCTAACCCATGTGTGTAAGTGTTGTGCTCTTGACATATGTCTAAGAAATAGTCTTCCAGTATTCGGACCTACCTTCCTCAAGTCCGAATCTTGCATAAACTAAAACCCTAGTTCATGAAAACACTAAAGTCGTGGCCTCTTTCCTCAAAATATCACTCTTATGAGCTTAATGAAAATAGGGTTGAGTCTTGGTATGTTTGAGCATGTGTTCATGGTGAACTTTATCAAGTTTGAAACTTGCTTCCCATGGCTCTATGTGTTGTGTAAAGAAAATAGTGTTTTTGCTTCTTACCTTACATGACTCCCTCCTTAGAAAGTATCCTCTATTGCTTGCACTCAAAAATGGTGTTTGAAAGAAATGAGTGTAGTGTGGATGGTGTTTGGATGGAGAGAAAGTGATGGAAAGTAGAGAGAAATGTTGTGGCAAAAAGCTTGAAGAGAGGTTCACCAAGTGACTAAAAAAATAGGGTTTTCGTCTCCTCTCCCTTTTATAGGCATAAGATGCTTCTTTCACAAGCTAAATTTCCTTGTATGGATGCCATTTGGCACTTAATGTAACGCTCGTCCTTATGGTTGGTCCTTTTCATATTCGATTTTGATAAAAATCGACGGGAATTACTATTCCTTTTACAGTTCTTTTCCATTCATGCCAGGATACAAAAGACTTCATGCTATAAATAAAATTCATTTTCTTTATTAAAAGATTTCAGCGGAAAACATTAACTTTCATAATTTAAGTTTTCATATAAAAACATCTTGCCTAAGCCTTCGTGGTCTTCCCCCTTGGGTTGTGCCCGTGCTATCCTGTCATGCTCATCTTGTGCCTGGGAGGGCACACATAAAACTAAAATGAGTCGATGACTCATAAGCATTACTTCATACAGTCAAAATATAATAACATAGATTTTCAGTCATGCATTCATCATTCCATACATACATATCGTACTTAGCATGCATATGTCTTTCTTTTCATTTTAAAACGTTGCGAGGTGGGGCTTTTCGTTATAAACGTGCTTTCTTATTTAAAACAATTCCCCACGTATCGCTGCCTTCATTTCTTAAAGAATGTTTTCATGCATTCGTTCTTCTTACATACATTCAGGCATACATGCATTCATTCGTTCATCTTTCCTTACTTACATACATTCATGCATTCCGTTCATCCGTACATACATGCATTCGTTTCTTAACATGCATCCGTTCCTTCTTTTCACTTTCATTGGCCATTTGCACACTGTTACGCCTCGTGTGCTGGGGTTAGCGGTCTTTTGGACCTGATTCTGCCTGTGGCCATGGGTTTGGGAATCCATTCCGTCAGAGTGCAGCACTGGGTGCACTACCAGTACTACTTACCCGGCATTGCAATCTGCCCCTTAACAGTCCATTCATTGGTACCATTCCATTTCAATCCATGTGGCCGTTACGTATTTTCATACATCATCCATTCAGTCCAGTCCATTCCTTTACAGTCCTTCCCTTTCCATTACAGTCCATTCTTTCATATCAGTCCTTACAGTGCTTACGTTTCTTACAGTTCTTACGTTTCTTCGGTTCTTTCGCTTTATAAGAGTTTTAATTAAGAGAAAATGGTTTTCTTTCTTTTATATAAAAAGAGTTTTAAAAATTTATTTTAGAAAGAATCATTGTTAGGAAAAATCTTGTTTTCTTTCTTTCTTTTCTTTTCAGCTTCAGTCCTTGCATTCCTTAACGGTTCTTACGTCTTTTAAAGCTTCATTTCATTTTCCTTTCATGAACATACATACAATACATACTACTTATAGCATCCATTCACATGCATACACCTACATACTTTGGGTGCATAAAAAGAGGCTGCCAAGGAAAGCCTTTACATACTTATACTTGAAAACTTACGTTTCGTTTTCGTTTTCCTTTTAGAGAAAAGCTTTTGTCTTTTTATTCTTTTCTATACATGAAACTCTAGAAGAGTATGAACGTAATACTTACCTAGACTTCATGCCATACTCATTCCATGCAGTCTTAAGAAACTATTCTAAAAATAGAACTACGCCATAACCTTACGTCATCATTTATCTAATACATAAGAAACTATTCTAAAAATAGAACTACGCCTCACTTGGAACACTCTCCGTCCATTCCTGGGCTCTCATGTGCCATTTACTATACTAAAAGCTTTCGAGTCTTATTCCTTAAAGTGAACCTTCGTGATTCACCTTAGGGTTAAGACACTAAGACTTCCATCTCGTTCTTCTAATTCCACAATCTGACGCATGATTCCGACCGGCAGAGTCATGCGTCCCAACCTTAGACTACTTACCCGTTACTATCTTCACGTATTCTAGCTCATACTACATCTTTATTCCCATCCATTCAAGCTACATGAATTCAGCCAACTCTGGGGCTAAAACACCATGTAACCATGATCAGGACAGATTACCCATTACATATGGTAAACTTGTCCGGTACATGTGTCTCGTCAGAGACACTTGTATCTAACCCCCCTTTTATCACCTAAGAGCAACTTATAGCTCCAATTAATGCCTGCTTGTATAAACAAGCTCCATACTCCAATACCAACTTGCTCAGACCCGATTGATAGGATTCTTCCTACTTCTCGACCTTGTACAAGTTTATCCCAACACTTGATAGGAGAGGACTGCATCCATAAATGCACCTCTATCACATCACGCAACTCAAGACTAAGCTCGGGTCACGTCACGATACACATCATGCTTCCGCTGTACACTCTGATACTTCTCCATCACTTCCTTATACTCTCAGCCACAAGTCAGTCTTAAGGCAATACCCGTTACCTTGAACTACAGGCCACATCACTACTGCTTTGGGACACTGTTACACAGTTCCAGCCACTTGACAAGAGGACTGCATCTACAAATGCGCCTCTTTCACATTATGCAGCTCAAGATAGATTCTCGAGTTACAATATGGGGCCTATCATGCTTCTGCTGCACTCTTTGATACCTTTTCACCACTTCCATATACTTTTAGCCATATTCAACCACAAGGTGAATCTCGTCACCTCGGACTACAAGCCATATCACCAATGTTTCGGGACACTGTTACATAGTTCCCGCCACTTGACAAGAGAACTGCATCCACAAATGCGCCTCTGTCACATTATGCAGCTCATAGCACATTCCCAACTAACAGAACGATGCCCATCATGCTTCCGCTGCACTCTCTGATACTTTTCCACCACTTCCATATACTCTTTAGCTATAGTCAACCACAAGGTGATACACGTCACCCCGGACTATAAGCCATATCACCACTGCTTCGGGACACTGTTACACAATTTCCTGACGTTACACCATACACTCAACACTTCTTTGCTACACCATCCAACCCTTTGTGACACGCCATCCGGGGTATCACGACCTAGTACAGAGTACACTCACATGAACTCTCTTCCATCCATACTACAACACACATCGCTATGATACAGGCCTCACGGTGCATCGCTACGCGACATGGAGTACACGCCACGCGTACTCTTTTCACTACAACACTCATCATCATGATGCACATCACACGGTGCATCGCCATACAACACGGAGTACACGCCATGTGCACTCCCTTCCTTCTACGCCACACATCACTACAGTGCATGTCACATGGCGCGTCGCTACATTACACAAAGTACGTTCCACGCGTACTCTCTTCACACTACATGCCGTATCACAACTACGGCATCCATCTCACACCCATACTTCACAGCACAGTCCACAATACTACACAATCAAGCCCAACACTTCACAACTACACTTCACTTCACAACTACGCAACGAACTCCACAAATACTAACCACACAGTCTACAAGCTAACCAATCAACTACTTTCAACGTAAATAACTAGAGATAAAGGGTTATACCATCGATGGGATAACCCGTGCGTTGCTTGCTGCTCGTCACGATCATGCGTCAGAGGAGCGTATGTGGCGGTAACACCACGTACGGTGGTTGTCCACCATATAAAGTGGTAGTTTGGGCTTGAGAATAGCTAGGTGTGGTCTTGGAAGGCTCAAGGTGGCCTCGTGGTGGTCAAAGGTGGCAGAGCACGGCAGCATCGCGCCGTGAACAGTAAATCCGAAAATGGTTGGAGTTGCTTGATGTGGAGGAAGGCCATAGAACTTCATGGCAAGCTAGGGAAATGTAGATGAAGATGTGGTGGAGCTGTGGTGGTGAGGTGGTGGCCATACGGCGGGAGGGAGGGAGGGAGAGTGAGAGCTACTCATAGCTCTGTTGGCCATGAAATTTGTTGGAGAAGTTCATGGTGATGAGAGGAACAAGGTGGTCATGGTGAAACACCGTGGGTGACTGTGTACGGTGGTGCAACCGAAACTAAGGCCATGGAGACCCATCGGAGAAAGAGTGAGAGTTAGGGAGAAAGAAGGACATGACATGGTTTGGGGCTGGGAATCGGAGGGAATGGTCACCGGCCAGAGGGGAGTCGACCGGCAGGGGTGGTGTCGGGCACGACGCCGGCGAACGGCGGGGCTGGGCGGTGAAGGCTCACGGCGTGGGGGAGGAGAGAGAGAGAAAGAGAGACGCGGGGAGAGAGAGTCCGAGCGGGAGAGAGAGAGAAGAGGAAAAAGAAAAAAAGGGAAAAAAAGAAAAAAGAGAAAAAGAAAAAGAAAAGGGAAAGAAAAGATGGAAGGAAATTAATGAGGTCCAGTCCTCACGTCGGAAGTCCAAAGACTGATCAGCCAAAAACGATATAAAAAAAACATAAAACAATTAAAATAAATTAACACTACATCAAATAAATAAATAAACACCAATAAAATATTTTAAACACATCAATAAGCTAAAATAAAATAAATAACTAGTAAAAACCAACTATTTAAATTTTTTTAAAACCAAAAACAAGCCAAAATAAATTAAATCACAATTTAAATCCAACAGCCAATAAAATCCATTTAAAACTCGATAATTTAAAATAAAAGCACTAGAAAATATTTAATTAAATTAAAATATTCCTTAAGTGAAAATACACATAAAAGCGGGTCATCACACGCAAAGAAAGATTCACAACCCATAGAAGGACTAGGTTGCATCCTCAAGGAGATGGACCATTCCAAATCCTTGAGAAAATTAATGATAATGCATATAAAGTGGATATTCCAGGTGAGTATAATGTGCCTGCTACTTTCAATGTTTCTGATCTTCC
Organism: Carya cathayensis; assembly: GCA_011037825.1. Lineage (NCBI taxonomy): Eukaryota > Viridiplantae > Streptophyta > Magnoliopsida > Fagales > Juglandaceae > Carya > Carya cathayensis. Next base: position 106,738 of record QGSO01000387.1, on the reverse strand, counting down.
TCCTTTTGATATAGGTGAAGATTCATTGTCGAATCCTTTTGAGGAGATGGGGAATGATGGGCACCAAGATGGACCTAGTCATAAAGATCCCTTGCAAGTTCCAGATAGACCAATTGCAAGGTCAAGAGTATAGAAGATCCAAGGAGACAATGCAAGGATTGGTAAATCCACTTGGGACAAGTCTAGCAAGAGCCCAATATTCAAGTTTTGATCCATTTAATACAAGTTTGAAGATCCAGTTTTGATCCATTTGATACAAGTTATGAAAGATGGCAACATGACTTAGGATTTAAGGATTTATTATTTTGACCTATTATTATGATTATGCAATTGAAGACCTTGGACTTATTTATTTAATTAAAATGACTTATTTTATTAGTTATAGGAATTAGTCTAGAATAATTGGGCTTGAGGATGCTTGGCCCACATATGTTTTATTTTGTTGAACTAGGGTTACTATAGTTGAGTTACTGTAGCTATAGTACTGTAACTGGGGTGCTACTCAGGGGTATTTTTGGAAGATGAGGATTTGGGTTTAAATATTCTTTGTAGCCTCATTTTAAGAAGTTTATCAAATTTGGTGATTATTTCATTGTGAGTTGAGTTTTATCTTCTCTTGTTTTTTAATGAACTTTTGAACTTATCAAAACTAAATCACAACCTTTGTGGTGTTCCTTCTTATAATCTGGGTTCTTGAGACAGGTTCTTTACTGGGTTTAGATTTTAATATAATCTAGATTTTTGAAACGAGTTCCTCAACGGGTCTAGATTTTTCGATCTATTGACTTGATTTTGGCTTTTTTGGGTGAGTCTTTAAATTGATTGTGGGTTCAAGAGATTCCATTCTGACGGGTTTATATAAAAACATTTGGCCAAAATCAAAATCACTTCCAAAACTTGAAACCAAATATTTTCTAACAATGCGAAAATGATCATAAATATATGATTTGATGGAAAATAACTAATATTGCGCTAGTCCAAGGAAGATATTAAGTTTTTCCTTCCATATCTGTACATATTCATCTTTTTAAAGTAGTACTTCAATGCAATCAATGTAAAATCTAGACCTAGATATCCCAAAATTCTCATCTCAATTCATCTCATCATTATAACTTTTTCAAATCTTCACATAAAATATAATAAACAATTCAATTTTTTCAAATCTCAAAACTATAATAATATTAAAAAATAATATTTTATTTAACTTTTAACTTTCATATCAAGCTAAAAGTTCTCATCTCAACATCCAAACCTAACCTATGGAACCAACAATTTTTTTTAGGAGGGCCAACTTTTCTACCACATGATATGTTTATGAAAAATGAAAAAAGATTAAAACATCATAAAGCATGACTATATATAAACTTAAATCTCAATAATTTGTTACATACAAGTAGAAATAAATTAAAAAACGACAACTTAATGTCTATTTCAAATTTTTTACGATAACATTTTATGGAATAATATTCATCCATTATTATTTTTTGTAATGAAATATTTAGAAATTGTTTTCTTCATAGAAATTATCAAGTGATCTTTTAGAATGCCATCTTTCATTCTAGTATCTAAGTTAATATAAAATCTAGATATTTTCATGTCGTATTAAGTATAAAATGTTACAATTAAGATCTTAAATAAACTTTTCCTTGCTCAATAAAGTCTAGAGAATAAAACCCATCTACTATTTTTCATATAAATCACTAAATTTGAATGACTTTTCTTGTATTTTCAGTTAGGATTCCATATTAATCCAATATTAAGAAACCTAAACTTTGTTTGGGATCCATGTTAATAATTTATTATTTCTCCTAAACTTGGTTTTAATTTAATTTTTGTGGGGCCATATCCTTGAAATTAGATAATATATAGAAATTATACAAACTTCAGTGGCTACAGGAAAAACAATTGGAGGGGCATTTTTATGTATATTGAAATTATAAAAAATTTAGAGAGCATATAGAAATTATAATTTTTTTTGGGGTGCCAACATAGAATTGTGTATAAAATCTAGGGGTCATTTTGAATTTTCAAAAAAGTTTAGGGTGGCCATGGCCAACCAAGCTCTATGTAGATCCACCACTGGTGTGGGAGACATGATAGAATATCCATAGAAAAGACAGACAAACATTTTTGCAAAAAACCACCCAATTTCAATTTTTGAGTAATGTTAAGTAAGGTCCAATTTGTGCAAACTTTATGTACAATCTATTTTAAAAAAAAAAAATTGAAACCCACTATGAAAGTGTGAGTTTTTTTAATGCCTATTTTTTTTTTTTTTTGGTCAAAAAATATTGTGCATAGATCGAAACACCCACTAGCTTTAGTTACAACCCTACTTAGGTATCCTTTTCTTTAAGATCCATTCGAGATCCGTCGATTGTGCTTCATTGACCTAGTGGCTACTATTCTATTTTAAACACTCCCAAGTAGACAGAGGAGTTTCACTAGGCCATTCCCCCAACCTAGCAATTGTGGTTGTGGTAAAAAAATTTATTGACTCTTTTCTTTTAGAAGCAATACACAAGCCTAATGCATGTGACATGGATTATGATACCTTGCTCTTTTCATAAATTACGAAATTATGTATGCCGAGACTTATACAAATCATACAACATGTAATTGTACGCATCCATATACAAACAATGTTACGGCTTAAAAATATTAGGACATGTGATTGCTTTACTTATTCAATTAAACAAAGACATTCAATGAGTAACAAGAAACAAAACAATTGCACTACATGATATACTATGCATGGCTTAAACACACAACTATTTATACACATGGATGTTCATTATTGCATGAACTCAGAACTTTTAACATAATTGATAATGCATCAATCATCAACATAGGCATGGTTGAATCATTCAAGTGTTTATACACATGAACATTCAACTATTACATGAATTTGGAACTTCTAACATATTTGGTATTGCATCAATAACCAACATATATATGGATGAAACATGCAAGTGCTTATGCACATGAGTAGTCAACCATTACATGAACTTGGAACTTCTAACACATTTGGTTGTGCATCGATAATCAACATATGCATCATAGCATGTAGATCCAAGCAACTAAGTGTAGCATCACAAATTATTTGCATGGTAAGACCAAATAGTAAACTTCATGATAATAACCAACAAATAACGTGGCAATAAATATTCCATGGAAACTGAATACATAGCATGATAAGAAATGTTATCCAATCAAATAACAACAATGCAAGTCTACATCATATACTTATATTATCCAAGTGTAAGTTGAAGATCTACTTACAAAGGTCCAACAATCAACAATGAGAAAGCTTAAAAATATGTATTAACACCCATTAGATATGTAACAACCCCGCCTTTGGAAGGGTGGAATCACTACTTAACCTGTTCTCATCATAATGTTGAACCAACAAGGAAGACGCTAAGCATCTGCTTATCCCTCTGTAGTAATGCCCTACTTCACAGCCTCTTCATCATTACCTGAACGTTTAAAATATAAACACAAAGTGAGTCGAATACTTAGCAAGCAGTACACAATGCCGTTAACATAATAATCATATATTCTTTTCCTTTTGAAAACATGCATACATAAACATTTGAGAATTTTCCAATGCTTTCATGCATAAACATTTTAAGGAATAAACAATACTTTCATGAATAAACATTTATGAGAAATAACTATGCTTTCATGTTTCACTTTCATTTGGCCGGTACACACTATTACGCCCTGTGTGTGAGGGTTAGCGGACTTCCTCTAGACCTGGACTCTGCCCGTAGCCACGAGTTGGGAATTCTCTTTTAGTCAAGGGGCAGCATTGGGTGCACTACCAGTACTACTTACCTGATATTGCAATATGCCCATTCATTTGGTACCCTTTCATTCAAATGGCCATTACGTATTTTCATACATTAAAGTATTCATACATTCAATCCTTTCTTTCGTTTCATTCTTTCATTCATCAGTCTGTTCATTGATAAATGTCATTAAAAAGCATGAGCTTAAACATCATCTTTCAAGGCATCATTTAAAACGTCAGTTCATGGCATCCTTTAAAGCATTAGTTCATAGAAACATTTAAAGCACTTTCTTTGCGTCATATCAGTTCATGGTATCATTTAAAACATTAATTCATAGGGGCCTTTTAAAACACTTTCTTTATGTTGTTTAAAGCATCGCTTAAGCATAAGACATAAGCCTATTTTCGTGAAAATAAAGATAATAGATGCTACTTATAGTCATCCATCACAAGCATACACTTAGATACTTGGGGTGCATAAAAAGGGGCTGCCAAGAGTGCAATTACATACCTATACCTTTAAACATTATACTTAGCATAATTTTGTAAAATATCGTTTATGTCATTTTGTACGGCATCATAAAGGAAAAGTATTTCATTTCCATTTCATATCTTTTCAGAAAACTCAAGAAGGGTATGAACATAATACTTACAATACATACTACATATTACCATTCATTCACATGCATACTCTTAATACTTTGGTATGCATAAAATGGAGCTACCAAGAAAGGCTTGTACATACTATATTTATTTACTATTTTCTTTATAAGAACATTTGCAATAAGAGAGAGAGACATTCTTTCATAAAGAGAACTTGGTGTAAAAAGCATGGTCATAGCTATTTACCTCAATACACCTCGTTACTTCCAACTTCACAATAGGTCATATTCCAATAAATGATAAGCGTGTTAATACTTATTCTATATCCTTTATGCCTCCCTTTAAATGAGAAAGCCATGACATTAACTGTAACAGTCTGCTAGAAATTCAATAGTGGAATTTCTATAAACTGTAGGAACCTCATAAAAACCCGTAAGATTTCATGAATCGACTAATCTCATAGGTTTTAGTTTGTCAGCATAGTTAGTGTTATCACTCACTATGGTGCCAGAAGTATATTTTATTTATTTGAGATAGTTAGAGGTGTCAGAATACATTATGGCCTAGGTCATTAGACTCAGTTGACTATTTTGGATTTGGTGCAATAATCTCATTTTCAATTTTCGGACGATAAGCTTGTTCAAAAATGCATTTTACTTTTTTTGAGGCATTTCAGAGTTGAATTTTGATTAAAAAAAAATGGCACAGTTAGGTTTGTATGAATATTTAAGATTTTTCAATGCAAAGTTTATTTTCACATTTCTAGAGTGAATAGTAACTTCAATAGTAACACCTAGCGCAGTATTTTTTAAAATCACAAGGTGGAATGTCTAAATTAGATTAGAGAAGTTTTATTTGGACACTTGTCAAGATCATAGCCACACTTGATGGATAGTATTATACACTTGGAACAAGAGGAATCATTAGATAGATTTTTGAAAGAAATATAGGTGTGAGATCTTGCTGCCTAAGTAAAACCCCATTCTTTCATCTGATCAACCAAATTGAGCCAGATCAAAAAGGGTTTAAACTCTAGGGAAACCCTAAATGATTGGAATCTAATTGAAACCCCAAAATCTTAGTTGAAACCGAAACCCTAAACGGTTTTCCCAAACCCTAAAGTTGGCATTCAAACTTTTTTTAATCCAATTTCTAGCATTATGTTTAATCACATGATTACATCACTTCCACATGCTATTAATTCACCAAATTCTTGTTATGACATCATTATCCAACCTTTTAAAACTTGAAAACTTGATTGGGCCAAGAAAAATTGGATTTGAGCTTGATAGCATCCCAAATCCTAACCAAAACCCCTTTAAACCCCAAGTTGAAGCCCACTTGGTTGAGACCCATGAAAGCCCATGAATTTGGCCACCTCGGTAAATCTTTTTGAAGAAGTTTCCTCCCCCACATGGTAGGCCACCCACTACCCTTTACTGCACCCAATAGTGTCTTGATGTAAAGGAGAAATCCACCTCATCACCCTTCATACCTCACAGCTGTAGGAGGCAATCCTTGGCCCTCACTATTCTCTACTTTATGTGACATAGCCACCTCCAATCAAGGGTCATTCAAGCCCATACCTCCCCCCTCCAGAAGTCTAAAGTTGTGTAAGACACATTTCATTCCCTTTCATCACTTCTTCACCCCATTCTTAGAGAGAAACCCAAAAGAGCTCCCTCGGACAGATTTCTGGGTCATTTTGCGTGGAGATTTTTGGCCCCTTGTAGGTATTTTCACACAACGACTCCTTCATAAAAGTATTTTTTTTTTTTTTTATCTTTGTGTGTAGTTTCCTTAGATATCTTATTGTCTCCTTTAATGGTCATTGGTTTGTTTAAACATATTTTTAACCATGAAAAAGTCATTCTGGGAGTGAAATTGGAGAGTATGTTATGTTTTGGAAATTTTACCAAGCTAATGGGCATCTCTTGGTCCAAAAATTTTATGGAGTGTTTTTAGCATGCGTTTATGAGTGTTCATTGAGATTTTGTTGCATGAATAAAGCTTTTGATGATATATTTTCTTAGATCTAGAAACTTGAAACTGGCAGTGGAAAAACTGTTTTTATTTTGTGAAAGTTTGAATACTTCGTGGTTTGATTTTAATCTAAAGGCTTTGATTTTTTTATATAATGATACTGTGACGCCCTCAAATTCTGCTTGGGATCGAACGGACATCTGAAACGTTGGGACATGCAACACAAGGTTACCTGCCCCTGTTCATGACATATAAAATGTAATGTTTCTAACATGTATTTAGCATTCTGTAATATTTGCAGTGGATAATTTTTTTTTTCTTTAGCAATACTATGCACCAAACTAAAAGTATCCCAAATACTTGAAACATACTTCATACATAAAGGCATACTAAATCGCCATGATCACCACACTAGTCCAAAATGGTTGTGATCAAAAGAGTACTTGAGATACAACTCCAAAAGTACAAGTAGTAACCTAAGTTAAATACTATGTCATCATCGATATCACACCATAGCCTAGTCGACCGTGTTCAGTTGGTCGAATTCCAATTCTCCTTCGGGTCCTGTAACTAGATCTACCATTTAGGGGGGAATGGTAGTTGGGACTACCACAGTGAGATTTGATTACAAATCTCAGCAAGTTAACATAAAACCTCCACACAAGTTAATGATGCATGCATGGCAGTAAAAGCATGAATGCATAATTAAAGTCATAAGTAAGCATAGCATAACTTGACATATACCATGACATAACTGAGATAACTTGAGCGTAAACGTGAACTGAACTTGACACATGACATGAACTTGAGCTTAAAACATAACATGGACTATCAACATAGCATGAACGTGAATTTGAAACATAACATGGACTTGAAATATAGCATGAACGTCAACATGCATAATATAAATATGAACTTGAACTTAACATAAACCAGAGCATAACGTGACATAAACGTGAACTTAAGACATAATGTGAATGTGAACATAACATAACATGAACCTGAACTTGAAAATAACATGTACTTGAACATAACATGAAAGAATCGTGAACTTGAAACATAACGTGAACATGAACATAACATAAGATGAATGTGAGCTTGAACATATCATAAACGTGGACATAACATGATATGAACATGAACTTGAAACTTAACGTGAACATGAACATAACATGTACGTGAGCATAACATAAAATAACATGAACTTGATCTGAAACTTGACTTAACATGCACTTGATCTAAAACTTGACTTAACATAAACTTGGAATCTTGCTTCTTTAATTAACATGAACTTGGAGTTGAATTCTAACAATAAAAAATGATTCCGCCAGTCGTTTCGTCAGGAATAGTAAACAATCAGAATGATTCCGCCCAACATATTCCATCATAGATACTCAAACAATCAGAATGATTCTATCATAAGTATTTTAAACATGTACCCTAACAATTAGAATGATTACACTAGGAGTACCTAGTAATACTCTGACAATCAGAATGATTTCATCACGAGTATTTTAAATAAGATACCCTAACAATCAGAATGATTACGTTAGGAATATCTGCATATCTGAATTTGAACGGCACTCTGACAATCAAAATGATTTCACCAAAAGTACCTCGTGTGAATTACAAGTGGAGATGCTCGGACAATCATAATGATTACATCACGAGTATGCTAGACATTACTGACTTAAATGTAACTTGAAAGACATGACTTACTTGAGATGGAAACACTTCGTAACATGACCGAACATGTAATAGATGTCATACTTGACGTGACATACTTGCAACAATGAATATTATATGATATGACATACATGTAACATATGGCATGCTTAACTTGGCATACTTATAACATACAACATTACATGACAAAATAGATTGTGTAACAGATAAATATTCATGAAAGAATAAATCATGCGTAACAAATAAACATGTAATGACGTGGCATGGCATGGTATATATGGTAACATACATACATAAATTGTAGTTCCCTTACTCATCATACATACACAGTAAACTGATAGTAAGTTAGAAGCTAACTTACCTTGATCATCGCGTTCTACGAGAATAAAACACAAAACACGAGGAACTGTAAGAGGGTATTCTAAAAGTTAGAAATTTAATTACTAACAATTAGAAACATGAAAACAAGCTAACTTAGAGTAAAATGACTTTTTACCCTCTACATGTGGGAAAATGACTTTTTTACCCCTAACTTAAAGATTTCACATCCTAACTCCAAAAATTTTCAAAATTTACATTCCTCACGTAAATTTTGTCCTAAACTCAAATATTAATTCAGAAAGATTTAAAACAAATCACAACTATGAAAAACACACTATGGCCGAAACATCCATAGATCATTTCTCTTGATTTTTGTTGCAATTCCTTCCAACTTCAAAACTTATGCTTAAACCAAAATTTTGCAACAAAGATCTTCCTATTCTAAGTTTACAACCATACTTAAAACATCCATTTAGAAAAAAAACTAAAAATCAACACCAAACCTTTTGTAAAAAGATCCAAACACTTAATCACAAGCTTTGACCCTAAATCAAAACATCTCCAAGAAATCCAAAAATTAAATCTTACTTCTAACATATTCATAACATCATCCTAATATCAACCATGTTTTAAATCATCAAACTAAAGTCACCAAAATCACAAAATAACACTTGGAGTTTTTGATTTGACACTTAGTCCAAAAACAGAAACTTTTTCCTCAACTAGCTTTCATAAATCTCTTGATCAATGGCTTAAGAAGGTGAGATAAAATTAAAGATAGGTCCTAAAGAATATCCAACCAACAAAATTAAAATCACATGGCTAAAAATCAATAAAACATGGATCTAATCCAAAAACATCAAATCCACACTTACTTCCCTTTTACCACTTCTTCACCCCGTTCTTAGAGAGAAATCCAAAAGAGCTCTCTAAGGAAGATTTTTATGTGTTTTTGCGTGGAGATTTTTTACCCTTTCTAAGTATTTTCACACAATTAATCCTTCATAAAAGTTGTTCTTATTTGAGTATAGTTTCCGTAGATATATTATTCGTATCATTACATGGTCATTTGGTTGGTCAAAAGTATTTTTAACCATGGAAAGATCATTCTGGGCGTGAAACTGGAGAGTATGTTATGTTTTGGAGTTTTTGACCAAGCTAATGGACATATCTTGGTCCGAAAATTTTATGGAGTGTTTTTAGCATGTTTTTAAGAGTTTCATTGAGGTTTTGTTGCATGAATAAAGCTTTTGATGATAGATTTTCTTAGATCTAGAAACTTGAAAACTGGAAGTGGAAAAACAGTTTTTATTTGGAGAAAGTTTGAATATTTCGTGGTTTGATCTTACTCTAAAGGCTTTGATATTTTTATATGATGATCCTAAGTCTCTTATTTTCATGTTAGGATGTTATTTTGAAGATATTTAGTATTAGTTTCAAAGATATGATTTTTCTATGCAAGAGGATTTCGGTTAGGCCTAAGATTTGATGTTTTTGGATTAGATCCATGTTTTATTGATTTTTAGCCATGTGATTTTAATTTTGTTGGTTGGATATTCTTTAGGACCTATCTTTAATTTTATCTCACCTTCTTAAGCCATTGATCAAGAGATTTATGAAAGCTAGTTGAGGAAAAAGTTTCTGTTTTTGGACTAAGTGTCAAATCAAAAACTCCAAGTGTTATTTTGTGATTTTGGTGACTTTAGTTTGATGATTTAAAACATGGTTGATATTAGGATGATGTTATGAATATGTTAGAAGTAAGATTTATTTTTGGAATTCTTGGAGATGTTTTGATTTAGGGTCAAAGCTTGTGATTAAGTGTTTGGATCTTTTTACAAAAAGTTTGGTGTTGATTATTAGCTTTTTCTAAATGGATGTTTTAAGTATGGTTGTAAACTTAGAATAGGAAGATCTTTGTTGCAAAATTTTGGTTTAAGCATAAGTTTTGAAGTTGGAAGGAATTGCAACAAAAATCAAGAGAAATGGCTATGATGTTTCGGCCATAGTGTGTTTTCTATAGTTGTGATTTGTTTTAAATTTTTCTAATTATATTTGAGTTTAGAGACAAAATTTACATGAGAATGTAAATTTTGAAAATTTTTAGAGTTAGGATGTGAAATCTTAAGTTAGGGGTAAAGGTCATTTTCCCAATGTAGAGGGTAAAATGGTAATTTTACTCTAAGTTAGCTTGTTTTCATGTTTCTAATTGTTAGTAATTAAATTTCTAACTTTTAGAATACCCTCTTACAGTTCCTCGTGTTTTGTGTTTATTCTCGTAGAACGCGAGATCGAGGTAAGTTAGCTTCTAACTTACTATCAGTTTACTGTGTATGTATGATGAGTAAGGGAACTACAATTTATGTATGTATGTTACATATATCCATGCCATGCCACGTCATTACATGTTTATTGTTACGCATGATTTATTCTTTCATGAATATTTATCTGTTACACAATCTATTCTGTCATGTAATGTTGTATGTTATAAGTATGCCAAGTTAAGCATGCCATATGTTACATGTATGTCATATCATATAATATTCATTGTTGCAAGTATGTCACGTCAAGTATGACATCTATTACATGTTCGGTCATGTTACGAAGTGTTTCCATCTCAAGTAAGTCATGTCTTTCAAGTTACATTTAAGTCAGTAATGTCTAGCATACTCGTGATGTAATCATTATGATTGTCCGAGCATCTCCACTTGTAATTCACACGAGGTACTTTTGGTGAAATCATTTTGATTGTCAGAGTGCCGTTCAAATTCAGATATGCAGATATTCCTAACGTAATCATTCTGATTGTTAGGGTATCTTATTTAAAATACTCGTGATGAAATCATTCTGATTGTCAGAGTATTATAGGTACTCCTGGTGTAATCATTCTGATTGCTAGGGTACGTGTTTTAAGATACTTGTGATGGAATCATTCTAATTGTCAGAGTATTACTAGGTACTCCTGGTGTAATCATTTTGATTGCTAAGGTACGTGTTTTAAGATACTCGTGATGGAATCATTCTGATTGTCAGAGTATTACTAGGTACTCCTGGTGTAATCATTCTAATTGTTAGGGTACTGTTTTAAAATACTCATGATGGAATCATTCTGATTGTTTGAGTATCTCTGATGGAATATGTTGGGCGGAATCATTCTGATTGTTTACTATTCCTGACGAAACGACTGGCGGAATCATTTTTTATTGTCAGAATTCAAGTCCAAGTTCATGTTAAGTAAAGAAGCAAGATTCCAAGTTTATGTTAAGTCAAGTTTTAGATCAAGTGCATGTTAAGTCAAGTTTCAGATCAAGTTCATGTTATTTATGTTATGCTCACGTACATGTTATGTTCATGTTCACGTTAAGTTTCAAGTTCATGTTCATATCATGTTATGTCCACGTTTATGATATGTTCAAGCTCACATTCATTTATGTTATGTTCATGTTCACGTTATGTTTCAAGTTCACGATTCTTTCATGTTATGTTCAAGTACATGTTATTTTCAAGTTCAGGTTCATGTTATGTTATGTTCACATTCACATTATGTCTTAAGTTCACGTTTATGTCACGTTATGCTCTGGTTTATGTTAAGTTCAAGTTCATATTTATATTATGCATGTTGACGTTCATGCTATATTTCAAGTCCATGTTATGTTTCAAATTCACGTTCATGCTATGTTGATAGTCCATGTTATGTTTTAAGCTCAAGTTCATGTCATGTTAAGTCAAGTTCAGTTCACGTTTACGCTCAAGTTATCTCAGTTATGTCATGGTATATGTCAAGTTATGCTATGCTTACTTATGACTTTAATTATGCATTCATGCTTTTACTGCCATGCATGCATCATTAACTTGTGTGGAGGTTTTATGTTAACTTGCTGAGATTTGTAATCAAATCTCACTGTGGTAGTCCCAACTACCATTCCCCCCTAAATGGTAGATCTAGTTACAGGACCCGAAGGAGAATTGGAATTCGACCAACTGAACACGGTCGACTAGGCTATGGTGTGATGTCGATGATGACATAGTATTTAACTTAGGTTACTACTTGTACTTTTGGAGTTGTATCTCAAGTACTCTTTTGATCACAACCATTTTGGACTAGTGTGGTGATCATGGCATTTAGTATGCCTTTATGTATGAAGTATGTTTCAAGTATTTGGGATACTTTTAGTTTGGTGCATAGTATTGCTAAAGAAAAAAAAAATTATCCACTGCAAATATTACAGAATGCTAAATACATGTTAGAAACATTACATTTTATATGTCATGAACAGGGGCAGGTAACCTTGTGTTGCATGTCCCAACGTTTCAGATGTCCGTTCGATCCCAAGCAGAATTTGGGGGCGTCACAGTATCATTATATAAAAAAATCAAAGCCTTTAGATTAAAATCAAACCACGAAGTATTCAAACTTTCACAAAATAAAAACAGTTTTTCCACTGCCAGTTTCAAGTTTCTAGATCTAAGAAAATATATCATCAAAAGCTTTATTCATGCAACAAAATCTCAATGAACACTCATAAACGCATGCTAAAAACACTCCATAAAATTTTTGGACCAAGAGATGCCCATTAGCTTGGTAAAATTTCCAAAACATAACATACTCTCCAATTTCACTCCCGGAATGACTTTCCATGGTTAAAAATATGTTTACACAAACCAATGACCATTAAAGGAGACAATAAGATATCTAAAAACTACACACAAAGATAAAAAAAAAAAAAAAAACTTTTATGNGAAGTGGTAAAAGGGAAGTAAGTGTGTCTTGCACGACTCAAGAATTCTGGAGGGTGAAGATATAGACTTGAATGACCATTCATTGGAGGTAGCTATGTGACATAAAGTGGAGAATAGAGAGGGGAAAGGACAGCCTGCAGAAGCTGAGGTATGAAGGTTGATGGGGTGAGTTTCTCCATTTCATCAAGGCACTATTGGGGGCAGCCAAGGGTAGTGAATGGTCTACCATGTGGGGGAGGAAACTTCCCTAAGAAGCCTTGCCAAGGTGGCCAAATTCGTGGGCCTTGGTGGGCTTCAACCAAGTGGGCTTCAATTTGGAGTTTAAAGGGGGTTTGGTTAGGGTTTGAGATGCTATCAAGCCCAAATCCAATTTTTCTTGGCCCAAACAAATTTCCAAGGTTTAAAAGGTTGGATAATAATGTCATAATAAGGATTTGAGAAATTAATAGCATGTGAAAGTGATTTAATAAAGTGATTAAAAATAATGCTAGAAACTGGATTGAAAAGGGTTTGAAAGCCAATTTAGGGTTTGGGGAAACCGTTTCGGATTTTGGTTTCAACCAAGCTTTTGGGGTTTCAATTGGATTCCAACTATTTGGGGTTTCACTAGGGTTGAAACCCTCTTTGATCTAGCTAAATTTGGTTAATCAGATGAAAAGGGTTTTGCTTAGGTGGCATGATCTTACACCTTGATTTCCTTCACAAATCCATCTAATGGTTCCTCTTTGTGCCAAGTGTCTAATACTATTCACTATGTGTGGCTAAGATCTTGCCAAATGTCCAAATAAAACTTCTCTAATCTAATTTGGATATTTCACACTGTGATTTTGAAAACACTGCTCACTCAAAAAAAAAAACGTAATAAACTTAGTACTAAAAAATTCTAAATATTCATATTAACCTATAGTGAAAACCGTTTATCAAAACTCAACCCCAAAGTGTCCCTATAAATAAATTCACAGTTTCGAATAGCCGTTTCGTCCGAAATTATGAAAATGAGTTATTGGGCCATAAAATTCTAAATATTCAATTGAGTCTAGTGGCGTAAACTATAACATAATCTGACACTTGTAACTACCTCATACAATTAAAATTACATTTCTGGCACCATAGCGAGTGATAACACTGACTATGTTGACAGGCTAAAACCTTTGCGATTAGCCGATTCGTGAAATCTTACAGAGTTTTCATGAAGTTCCTCAAGTCTATAGAAATTCTATCATTGAATTTCTAGCGGGCTGTTACAGATACTAAGTCTCTTATTTACATGTTAGGATGTTATTGTGAATATATTTGGTATTAGTTTCAAAGACAATGACTTTTCTATGCAAGAGGATTTTGGTTAGGTCTAAGATTTGATGTTTTTGGGTTAGATCCATGTTTTTTTTATTTTTAGCCATGTAATTTTAAGTTTGATGGTTGGATCTTCTTTAGGACACAATTTTAAACCATGTGATATTTTAGGTTTAAGATCTCATTTTTAACCCAAGAGATTGATCGAAGTTAGTAAAGAAAAAGTTTCTGTTTTTGGACCAAGTGTAAAACCAAAAACTCCAAGTGTTATTTTGTGATTTATGGTGACTTTTGTTTGATGATTTAAAGAGAGGTTGATCTTAGGACGATTTTATGAATATGTTAGAAGTAAGATTTGATTTTTTGGAATTCTTTGAGATATGTTGATTTAGGGTCAAAGCTTGTGATTCAAGGGTTTGCTATTTGTTAAAAAGTTTGGGTCTTTTTACAAAAAGATGGGTGTTGATGATTATCTTTTTCTTAATGGTTGTTTTAAGTATTTTTTTTTGAACTTAGCATAGGAAGACTTTTGTTGCAAAATTTTGGTTTAATCACGAGTTTTGAAGTTGGAAGAAATTGCAACAAAATCAAGAAAAATAGCTTATGAATGTTTCGGCCATAGTAAGTTTCCCATAGTTGTGTATTATTTTAAATTTTTTTGAATTGATATTTGAGTTTAGGACAAAATTTATATGAGGAATGTAAATTTTGGTAACTATTGGAGTTAGGACGTGAAATCTTTATGTTAGGTGTAAAATGGTAATTTTATCATAAGTTGCCTCTTTTACATGTTTGTAATTGTTAGTAATTAAATTTCTGGCATTTAGAACACTCTTACATTTTCTCATGTTTCGCACTTTATTCTCGTAGAATGCGATAATCGAGATAAGTGAGTTCTTAACTTACTATCAGTTTACTCTTTATATGTGATGGGTAAGGGAACTAGAGTTTATATATGTATGTTATCATATATGTCATGACATGCCGTGCCATTACATGTTTATCTATTATGCATAATTTAGTCTGTCATAAATATTTATCTGTTACACAATCTATTATGTCACGTATTCCTATATGTTATAAGTATGTCATATGTTATATATATTCACTGTTGCAAGTATGTCATGTTAATTTTGTTGTTTGTTACATGTTATGTCATGTATGAAATGTTGTCTATTACATGTTATGTCACGCTACGAAATGTTTCTATCTCAAGTAAGCCATGTCTTTCGAGTTACGTTCAAGTCATGTTGTGTTATGTCAGGACTTCTGTCCCTTCATATTCCACCCACGTTTCATCTCGAATACAATTTGTGTATCTCGGGAACAACCTTTCAAGTCATGTCAAGTCAGTTATGTCTAAGATATTCGCGATAAAATCACTTTGATTGTCAGAATTTAGTTCAAATTCAATTATGGAGATAGTCCTAACGTAATCATTCTGATTGTTAGGGTATTTCATTTAAAATACTCGTGATATAATCATTCTGATTGCTAGAGTATTATTAGGTATTCCTAGTGTAATCATTTTGATCGATAGGGTATGTGATTTAAAATACTCATGATGGAATCATTTTGATTGTTTGAGTATCTCCAGTGGAATGCATTATGCAGAATCATTCTGATTGTTCACTATTTCTGACAAAACCACTCGCGAAATCATTTTGATTGTCAGAACTCAGATCAAGTTCATGTTAAGTTAAGTTTCAGTTCAAGTTCACATTCATATTATGTTCAAGTTCACATTAATGTTATGTTCAAGTTTACATTAATGTCAAGTCTCAAGTTCACATTCATGTTTTGTCACGTCAAGTCAAGTCTTAGTTTCAAGCTCATGTCATGGCAGGTTTCAACTTCAATTCATGTTTTAGTTCAAGTTATGTCAACTCATGCCATGTTATGTCAAATTATGTTACGCTTGTTATTGACTTTGATTGTGCATTTATACCTTTACTACTATGCATGCATAATTAATTTGTGTCGAAGTTTACTGTTAACTTGCTGAGATTTTTAATCAAATCTCACTGTGGTACTCCCAATTACCATTTCCCCCCCGAACGGTAGGCAATGTGTCAAGACCAAAGCAGGGAGTGGACACTAGCATATTGGAGAAAGTTGACTAGACGCCGCAGATGCGACGCGGAGCTTATAGCCTCCGTAGTTAAGTTTTTAGATAGTATTCTAGTATCGTTAGTCAAGTTACGCGAGTTACTCAATGAACTAGACCAATAGTGTATTTTGGTAATGTAATTACAGAGCCCAGTCTCCGTTGTTTTGAGATTATAGTCTTCTGAGACTTGTACTATAATTGTGGATATTTATTTTGTTAAGTATGCATAAATTATTTTTTAACTATTTGGGATATCATAAATTTGGTGTATAGTATTGCTTAAGGAAAAATGAAATTATCCCCTGCGAATAGTGCATAATGCTATATGTATGTTAGGAACATTACATCTTATATGTCATGAACGGGGGCATGTAACCTTGTGTTGCATGTCCCGACGCTTCGGATGTCCGTCCGATCGCAAGCTGAAATCTGGGGGCGTCACAGGGTGGTATCAGAGCAATACGTCTCTGGGTTATAAATCCAAATGTCCTTAGAAAATGCACCAAATATTAGGCTTGAAATTTTAGTCTTTGTTTGGCTTGAATTTCTTGAAGTATAAGAGATAGTATGTGGTTGTGATACATGTATTCATGTGTTTCAGAAAGTGACACATGACTCGTGGTAGGATACATCGAAACCTTGAGGGAATCAATCAAGTGAATCAGAAACCCAAAGTGGATGGAGGGCAAGGGCTTACTGAGGCTATACGTCTACTGACTGACATGCTTAGACATTAACAACAGTAGCAAGTGCAGGCACCTCAACCTAAAGTTAGGGGTTGTTCTTATGAGAAGTTTCTGATCCACAGATACCCAAACTTTTTCTGGTAATGAAGGAACTTTGAGAGTTGAGAAATGGATTCTAGATCTCGAAAGGAAACATATGAGATCTATGGATGTACTGAGGACTAGAAGGTTCTATACGCCAGATATCTATTCCAAGGAGAAACTGGAATATGGTGGGACACCCGCAGGCAACTCCTAGTTAGGGAATTAGGAAATCTTGCTGTACTATCATGGAAGAGATTCAAGGAAGAGTTTGATTACAGATTCTTCCCATGTCAAACAACTGAAGGTACAGGAGTTCACAACTTTAACTCAAGGTAGTTTGACCGTAGAACAATACGCCATTAAGTTTATGGCGTTAGGAAGGCTTGCACCACACCTGATCCCTACTCAAAGGATGCAGGCACAGAAGTTTCAAGCAAGACTTCAACCTAGGATCCGTAGTCAACTAGCTTGCCTTAGAATATAGACTTATGAAGAATTTGTAAATGTGACCGCGATAGCAAAGGCAAAGCATAAGGGTTTGACTGCCCAAATCATCTTGGAAAGAAAGAGGACTTCACCCTATGCTACTGAAGAAATTTTGGAAAGGAAGAAGATGTTTACTGGATCAGATAAAGGAAAAGGCATAGAGACTGGAAGCTCAATGCCAACCACATATCCAATATGTGGGATGTGCGGAAAGAACCATGGAGGCAAGTGCAAGCTTACCCTTCGGACTTTGTTTTGGATGTGGCCAACCTGACCACTTGATCAAAAATTGTCCCAAGAGAAATCGAAGAAAGGGGACTGCTCCCAATGGAGATTTCAAACCAAAGCCACGGCCTCCAGTGCTAGCTCGAGTGTATACAGCAACTCGTGGAGAGGCAGATACTGATGCCCCAAGAACAAAA